>NDXB01018086.1:92062-105652 GCA_002631895.1 Agapornis roseicollis
TCCCCCCCCCCCCCATACACAGGCAGCCCAAGGGCCTTGGCTTTAAACATAAAAGAACGATTGAATCTTCTTTCACCTGAGCAACAGGGAGGCTGCAAAATGCAATTGGGAGGGAGGGGTGCAGAGGATAAATCAGAACCACTTCTGGCCCAGCTCGTGCACAGGTACCAGGGCTGCTGGTGCCGTGATGGATGCGCAAGGAACGCCCAAGGATCCTCAGTCGGATCCAGCTCCTCCATATTCATCTTCCAGTCATCAGGGGGTGTTGACGTGTTGCCTGTAACCTCACAACTGGAGGGGGGTGAGGTGCTTCCACACACACACACACACACACACACCATTATGCAGGGCCTCATTAAGGTGGAGCTTAATTTTGCCCTTCCGGCAGCAGTCGGAGCCCTTTGTTCAGGAAATGGAATTGTGCAGGTACGGCAAGGATAAGGCAGGCAGAGACCTTGAGGTGGAAGAGCAGCTGGAGAGCTGGGTGCTGCCGCCAGCATCCGCAGCACCCTCCCATCAGGCTTGGGACCCGCAAGAGCTGCGGGCGCATCTGCATCCCCAAAATACCCCAGGGAACCTGTCCCCTGCTCCCTGGAGCTGCGAGGGATGCAGGGATACAGCTGTATCCCGGGGCAAGGTTGCTCTGATTGCTGGCAGCCGCCTGCCAGCTCCCCTTCCTTTTTTTGGTGAAATGAAGCTCTGGGGCTGTGATGAAGCCCATTAAAGTCAGAGGCAAAGGTGTGGGATTGAAATGTAGGACAGCAGCCGCTGCAGAATGTGGTTGCATGGGATCAATGGGAAATCAATACCCAGCTCTGCTTCACGGGCTCCTGCCAGGCCCCGCTGCCGCTGTGCTCCCTGGGTGCTTCCCAACTTCCCAGCGCCTGGCAAGACCCCTCCCAGCCTGGCACCTTCTCAGAAGGGAGAAAGAAGGGATTTGGGCATCCTAGTGGGAAGCCCCACCAAGCTGCTCTTGCAAGGACAAAGCTCTATGGGGCAGTGGGGAGCTCCGTGCTTTCAGAAGGGTTTGGATGGAGCTGAGCCATACCCTGAATTCCCAGGGAGACCAGAGGGACCAGGCTCACAGCCAGGCGGAACCGCAGCTGCTGCATCTCCCTGGTTGATTTAGGAAGGTGCTGAGGATGCAACCCAAACCTGCAAAGGGGGTCAGGGTTTGGAGCTGGTGCCACCTCCACCATGGGGTCCCTGCTCCCTGGATGAGCACAAAGCAAAATGCTCCCTCAGCTTGGGGATTGGGGGCTCCGGGTCCTGCACACTCCGGGTCCATCAGCATCCCCATCGCTCCCATCTGCACCTTGGGATGAAGCTGCAGGTGATCCCCAGGGCTTGTCCTCTCCTGGGGTGCAGAGCACAGCAGCCAGTCCACATCCTTCCAAATCCCATGAATCCAGCATGGACCTGGCTGTGGCAGGAGAAGGGAGCACCCTCTGAGCCATCGACATCACCCTCGGCCAGAGGAGCCTGGCAGGGAGACGAAGACACAAAGGGATCTATCAGAAATGATAGTTTAATTGGAGGGAGGTGAGCACAGCACTATTTAACCACCGCTGTGCATTGATGGATTGATCCAAGTCTAGTTACACTGTGTTTGTGACATTCAGAGGGCTCCCAGCCAGCGTCTGCTGGCTCCCATGGTTTCCACTTGGATGGAGAGCTGTGCATCTGGGGCACAGCTGAGAGCCATGAGCTGGGGAAGGGGCCACTGATCACCACAGTGCTGCCTGTGCACCCGGTGGTGATACCCGCCCCATGGGTGTCATCCTGATGCCCTCCATCATGACAAGGGTGCCCCTGAGCACTGCTCTCATCCACTCTGCACAAACACCCTGCTCCCAATGGAGCCATCCCACCACCCTCCCGAGGCCCCACTGTGCTGTTCCCCTCCCCAAATAGCTCCTTAGGTCTCCTGGGAGGTCACCTCTGTCCCCTGTACAGGAGAGGTGACAGCCCTAAGCAGGGTTGGGAATGGGGAGGGATCTGCAAGTGGACCATTAAACAGGCAGGTTTACCATCCTAGCCCACGTGAACACAGCAAAACCATGACATGATCAATCAGGGCTGAACATTAATTATGATTACACCCTGGGATCTTGATTGCAATTGATTAATTGATTCCTGGGCCCCTTGCAGCAGCAGCCACTCCATAGGAATTGCATGGTGGTGAGGTGGCTGGGCTGGCTGTAGCTGAGATTTGGGGATGGGGGTCAGGGGATGCTTGGAGAGGAGAAAGGGTGATGTTGCTTTGAAGAGGAGAGAGGGAAAAGCCAACGTTCCCCCTCCGGCTGTGCCCAAGCACTGACTGTGGAGCATCACATCCTCCCTGCAGAGGAGGAACAGTGGGGACATGGATGAGATCCTGTGAGCAGATCCCGGGGTGGGATCCCACTGAGCTGCAGGCAGAGGAAGGCTTTGTCGCAGGGCCTGTGCACACCTCCCTGTGCTGATTTCCATTGACCTGCTCTCGAAATCAATGCTGCCACACCAAGCCCTGCTCCGGCAGCGAGGAGGGATGGGTCTGCAGCACCCAATAGGTATTTTTCCATCATTAGGCTCCTGGAGGAGATGCCTCCAGGCTGCGCTTGCTTGGTACATCCTGCAGCGCTTCCCAGCCCAGCTTCATCAGCAAGGGCAGGAGAACAAAGCCACTGTCGGTTCTACAGTGGGGTCCATGCTGGGGATGCTGAGATGCCGGCCTCCATTCCATGCATCAAAGGGATGTGCCTGTAGGGCTGTGGTCCAGCATCCTGCTCCTCACCTCACCTTTAGGGCCATCTTTCCAGCTTGACATCTCATTGAACCGCCCGAAAGAGCGGTTCATCATGTCCAAGCTGCTTCAGGCTGGCTCTTCACAAGGATCCAATCTGCTCCCAGAGCAGTATCAGCCCTGAATAAAGCATGGGTATGTGCAGAAAGAGCAAAGCCATGAACAAGTGCTTGCTGAGCTCCCATGTGCACTTCTCGACCCGGCCTATTGGTTGTTCCTGGCCCTCACCGTGGTCTCAGACACCGGGTACCAGCTCACCCATCCCTTCCAACAAGCAGCTGCCCAATGATGCCCAGGTTGCTGCCAGCCCTGGTGCTGAGCTGAGCCAAAGCAACCACTTGTGGGGATGCCAGTGGGAAAAAGAATGTTTTCAAGTAAACTGATGCTCCCAGGGTATTGACAAACAGGGCAGCACGGAGGGGAAAGAGCTCCCAGTGAATTTCCAGGGGCAATTTTTGTCAAGGTTAAGGAAAAATTAAATTAAAAAAAAGGAAAAGAAAAAAAAAAAACCCAAAAGACCCCAAAACCCAAACAAACAAACAAAAAAAAAAAAAGGGACATTTATGTCAAGGTAAAGGAAAAAAAAAATAAAAAAAAAGGAAAAGAAAAAAAAAAAACCCAAAAGACCCCAAAACCCAAACAAACAAACAAAAAAATACCCCAAACAGCTGAATAATTAACTTATTTTTATGGTAAATTTCCTGGCTGCCATTTAAGGTGGACACTCAGGAAGTGCTGGGGTTATCGACATACAGACCAAGGAGATGGCAGGACCTCCATCCCCCTGCCCCGCTGCAGCAGGCTGAAAGTGGAGGGCCTGTGATTTATTTGGTATCCATGAATACTGAGTGAAATCAGAATAATGGGGCACTTAGGCATGTTACTGAGAAATCACTATTGTGATGCAATTTACTTCAATTAATTAAGCCTTTTTTGTTACCATTATTCCTTGTTTTACATTTTGTTTTAGATTTCAAACGATTGGGCGCATTGTGGTGGGAAGCTGATAGCTCTGGTTAGAGCCGTGCAGCCAGAGGCCATAAATCCCCCCCTGAGCTGCCTGCCCCGAAGTCCCAGTCCCACACAGGCCCTGATGCTCACCCCAAAACCTGAGGAATGCTCCAACACGCAGCTCCCCAAGCTGTACCCAATTGGGTGCTCCAGTGGATTTCATGCGATGGGGATGCAGCCCCTGAGGCTCCTCTGTGTTTGGTTTGTGAAGAAAAAGCCTGAGCTTTGGGTGGCACGAGTGAAAAAGAAGGGGTTTTTCTCCCAGTATGAATATGCAGATGCTGGCTAGGTTCCTGCAGTGTAGTGGGAAGGGGGCACCCCTCTGCTGTGACTGCAAAAGTAGCTTTTTCCAAGGTTGAAAGGCAAGTTTCATCATAGAATCATAGAATAGTTAGGGTTGGAAGGGACCTTAAGATCATCTAGTTCCAACCCCCCTGCCATAAGCAGGGACACCTCACACTGTGGCATAGAATCATAGAATCACGGAACGGTTTGGGTTGGAAGGGACCTTAAGATCATCTAGTTCCAACCCCCCTGCCATAAGCAGGGACACCTCACACTGTGGCATAGAATCATAGAATCACGGAACGGTTTGGGTTGGAAGGGACCTTAAAGCTCCTCCAGCTCCAACCCCTGCCACAGGCAGGGACCCCTTCCACTGGAGCAGCTTGCTCCAAGCCCCATCCTTGGTGTTCTTGGTGTTGCCGCGCTGCTCCTCCCCAGGAGACCTTGGCCAAAGCCAGAGCTCAGGGAGATGCCAGCAGCAGAACAACTGCCCACAGGGACATGGAGCTGGGCTGGCCCTAGGGGGTTAACATCTCCCCATGTCATTGCTGAAGGGCAATTGCCTGTGTCAAAGGAGCAAGGTGAGAGCTTGCACCACGCTGGTCTCCACCACCAGCCGTGCACATGTCTTTGCATATGCTGGGAAATGACACCCACATCCCATGGGACACAGAGGCTTCGCCCTTCCCAGAACCCTGCATCCCACTGCCTTCAGCCTGGATCTGTGACCAGGATGAGTCCCTTCTGTAGTTGTTAACCCCCCATAAAGGGAGCTGTGATTCAGCTACAAGGCACCCAATTTAGGCGAATCCTGGCACTACAGGGACCACAAAGTACTTTGGCCATCCCACATCTCCAGCTCAGCAGCCCTGGGACCTGTGCCTGGGACAGTGCTGCTTCCCCGCATCACCCATGCCCCTCTCCCTGCATCCCCAGCCACCAGCATCAAGCAGAGCCAAGGGATACAGGAAGCCACTGGCAAATTCAAGGAGTCATTTGCTGTAGCTGGGAGTTTTCCTTCCAGCCCTCTGGGTGATCCCATTTCACCTCCCATGATTTCTGCACACACACACCCCCCCCCCATGCCATCATACCCACTGCTGCAGTGTAACTCCTGTGACGGACACATGAGGGGCCTCTGCATTGGGCTGGTGCTATCTCTTTAATAGAAGGGAGAGAAAATATTGGTGCCTTGGACTCCCTTGGGAATAAATTCATACTGCCATATCGATTCGATTTTTTTCTCTCCTTTTGCCTGATTCCTACAGCCTTCTGGGTAACGAAGATTAAGCTTCAAGCCCTTCTGATATTACTTTGAAATGCAGAAACCTTCAGGAAAAGAGCCTGCATTTTCTCTCTTCTTGGGAAACAGGAAATATCTTTGGGGGTGGGCCAGTGCTTATCCATTATCTCCTTCTCCCACCTCTGGACGTGCAGACACACGCACGGGCACCCACACGCTTGGGCATGCAGGTGCCCACCTCCCTTTTGCTGCCTCTCACTGTGGATGGTGTTAAGGATTCAAGGATTCACTTGGTTTAGCCGGTGTTGGACTGCAGTGAGGAGCTCGGCTGAGTGCAGGAGCCAGCCACCTTGATATCAGATCTATTCATTATCAAGCCTGGTATGATGAAGGCTGCTGAAATGTGGGTTGAGAGGACTCCGAGGGCAAGCAAAGAGCTCTCATTTCCCCAGTCCCCTAATCGCTGTGGCTAGACCTGGCCTGTGGTCTTGGTTAAACAGGCATAAATCCAGAGCAGCTCCAGTTATTCAGTTGGTGTCACTTGGGAATTGCCAGCAAGGCAACAGAAAGCAGCATCTGGCCCTTTGGGTGGGATCCTTGTCCTCCCTGCACTGACTGCAGCAGTTCTGGGGAGACAGCAGTGGCTGGAGGCTTCGCTGTGCCCAGAGATGGAGGGAGACGTTTAGGACATGTAGGAAACTGAGGAGAGAACAGGTAAAGCTGAGGCACGGGGAGCAGGAACTGGAAGGTTCTGAGTCCCTGGGGCTCATCTCTGCAGGGAGGTGAAGGCTGGGGAGAGAAGCAGGGATGGAGATGCTGCAAGAGGAGTATGGGAATGGACCTGGGAGCAAAGCAGCCACACGCAGGAGGGTAGATGGGGCATAGGGACAGTGCAGCGGGTTCCACATGGCCATGGGGTATTTGTGATCCAGGCTCTTGCCTGCAATGGGCTGGTCACTGCAGCCTCCAAGTAGAGGACAACAGGGAAACCCCAAGCAACAGAGGGGTTTGCACAAGCCCAGCCCTGGCTGAGTGTCTGGGACCCTCCAAGTCAAGTTTTCATCAGTTGAGCTTATCTGGGCTCTTCCTTCTCTGCCACAAACTTCCCACAAAAGCAGATCCTTCAACCTTGGTTATGTGCCCCAGATGCTGCTCTGGGTCCCTTTAACATCAGAGTCCTGGATCACTTCAGACTCTTTGCCTGGTTCCACTCTCAGCCCCAGCATCTCCCTGCAGCGAACAAAACCACTCTTACAACCAAGGCCAAGTCTGCTCCCTTCCTCTTCCTGAGCACTCTGCAGCTCTGGACATGTCCTTCAGACTCTGCAGCATTCAGACCCAGCTTTGCTGCCTGCTCTGGAATCTACAGAGGAGGAATTTTGCTGCTCCTACCCCCTTCCTGAAGGGTTTCATTTCCCTGCCAGGACGTTTAAACTCCCCTTTCCTCCCACAGAGATCTGGAGGAGATTCACCTGAATCCAAACTCCTGAATGTGCTCACCTACATGTCAGCTTCAAATGGGCATCTCCAGACTCATGCATTATTCCCTCAGGAGCCCATGCCTGGCAAAACACACTGTGAAGCACACGTTGAGTCTTGGACATGCCCAGGTAAGCTCAGGAATCTGGAAACCACATCCACCACTTGTGTCCGTGGGTCACCATTCCGCAAAGCCAACCTGGATATCTGAGGCAGGGACGTTTCCCCTCCAAACCCTCACAGGCTGCAAAGGAAGTGATATTCTGACTCTTTATTTTTCTATCAATAAAGTTTATTGTCCTTTTCTTGCAAACCCTTCAGCAATTAAGAAGAAAAAAAAAAGAAGAAGAAGAAGAAGAAGAGGAAGAAGAAGACAAAGGGAGTTGATGTTTGACTGCTGGGCTATCACTTAAGTCCTTGTTCCTGTTTACTCAGGACTTATTAGAGCTCATTCAATGCCTATAGCATGGCTGGATCAATACCTGCTGGGAGCAAGAGAGATTCCGCTTGGCCACTGTAGCCCATGTTGCAGAATTGATCTGCTTGGCTGCTGCAATCTGAAAATCCATCTTTTTGCGCTCTCTGCCTCCCTCTCTGCAGCGGGTTGCTAAGCAACGGGGGCTCCTTTGGGCGCCCATTGGTCAGTGCCGTGGCCGGCGCTGTGGTCCTCCCTGGTCACTTGGCCACTTTGGGCTGCAGTTCCTCCTCCAAGGATGGCTCTGGGATGCGGGGAGGTGGGGAAAGGGCAGGGAGGAGGGGAAGGGGCCGGAGGGGTGGTGAGAGGAGCGATGGGGAGAAAAGGGAAATCAATATCACCTCACATTTAACCTTTCTTTAAGAAAAAAAATCTTTGAGAAAACTATATTGACCCATTCCTTATCACTTTGTGCCACTGCAGCCTGCTTGAACAGGCTTCGCTGCCTGCACATGCACTTCATAATCACTTCTCCCTCTCCTCTTTTTAGGGTAGACCACGGCGCCTTCTTTCCTTCTCCTTTTGCCTCTCACCTTGGCTGGACACAAAGTTATGCCAGTTTAGCTAAAGGTGTGGTTTTAAACTGATTTCATTAAACTGGGGCAAAACCTTTGTGCGGATGTACTGAAATCAATGTCAACCCCATTTGCATCGATTTCGCTTCGCTTTGGTAAAGGAATCGAATTATACAAACCAATACCAACCTGCTTTAAAATGATTTAGGGGTGTCTACACATGACCAATTTTGGCTTCCAATTTTGTGTGTAGACAAGGTCCATCCCTCCAAAGAGCCATTCATTAGGCAGATCTTGCTGCCACAAAAGCCTTGGAGCTCTCGCTCCAACAGCCTCCCCAACAACATCATCTCTGTAGCCTCCAACAGCTCATCCTAAAAGTGATGCCCAGGCTTTGCCCATCTCTTTAATGAGATGAAGAGCAGGGGTGGGGTGGTTGTTTCCCAGGTGCTGCAGAGTATTTACTGTACAGATATTGATCCTGCTCTCGATGCCTGCTACTGTAGATCCATGCACCTCCTATGTGCATGTGTGTCTTCTAACAATGCCTTTTACTGCGGTCCCTAGGTGATGTCGTATCTAGATCCCAAAGTCTTTGCACGAGAGTTTTACAACCCTTATTTTGTGATTAGCTGCACACAGATGAAGGGCAGAGGGCTTAATACTAGCCCACAAATGCTTACAAGTGGACACTTCCCCTACTGAGACACCTATGTGAAGTGGCCTCATTTCCACAAGTGCGGGTCAGCTCCTTTGAAAGGCAGGAAAAGCCAAATTCCTCCAGCATCATCAAAGCCGACTACTTTCATTAACTACCACAAGAGGTAATTCACACACAAAGATGCTTCCCAGACAGAAACCAGGGGCTGATGCTTGCTCACCAAAGATGGACTTCTGACCTAACCAGCCTGGATGACCTTCATCCAACCTGGCCTCGAACAGTTCCAGGGTTGTGGCTGCCCCATCCCTAGCAATGCTCAAGACCAGGTTGGACAGCATTTGGAGCACCCTGCTCTAGTGGAAGGTGTCCCTGCCTGTGGCAGGGGCTTGGAACTGGATGAGCTTCAAGTCACTTCCAACACAAACCATTCCATGATTCTATGATCCCAACCCTCAGCCCTTGGCACAGCCTATTTGATGCCAGTTAATCTCCAGGCTCTCCACACAGGTATATCCATATTATCACTGGGTCAGGTGCTCTCTAAGTCACCTCTTTGTTTAATTTTTGGGTCTAACATACAACTCTTGGGCTTTCTATCACAGCGGTTCAGGGTCAGCCTGCAGCAGAGAAGCTCACTAACCCATTCCTGATGGAAAGGGAAGTCAACGAGTACTTGTATTGCATCTAGAGATGGGTCTTTGATATGAGCCCCAGGTACTCTGTGCAGGTTGATGGACCCTCATCTCACCTTGCATCTTTCAGCCAAAGGAAGAAGCATCAGAGCACATGTGTATTATCAGCTTTAAAGGTATTTTGTTATCTTAATGTAAATTAAAATACCCAAAAATGTTGTTTCAGATAGAACTGAACACGACACAGCCCAAGGCAGGTGCAGTTATGAGCTTCAGCTCAGATTTCACACGCAAGCATCCAGGTAGGCCTGAACTTCATCTGTGGGCTCCATCCTATCACAGGGTAACAAAAGGAGCTGAGTTCTTTGCCATGAAGAGATGTTCTGACTCTGCTGCTGCCATTTTCTCATCCCCTGCAATTGCCTTTTGGAATTTGCTTGCCCTGCACTGATTTTTCACCTGGAGGAAGGCAGGACACAAACCTTGGAGGACAGGGATGACAGCTTGAGAGCCCTGTCAGTGCTCTGGTTTCGGGAGGACCCGAAACCCTTTCCCACCAAGCAGACATCAGGAATATACTCCAAAAGCTCGGATGATCAGAACAACGTCACTTCATCAAGAGGAATCGTTTTCCCACAGGAGCCAGCCGCTCCATTGAATCTCCCTTTTCAAACATCCCCTTGGCCACACGAAACGAGTTGGAGTCATCAGATTGTCCTGCTTCAGCATTTCACAAGAGAACCATTTTCCTTTTCCCAGCCCCCGCTGGTTTTATTTTTGGTTTGGAACCATGATTCATTCACATTAAAAGGAAATTTGACAAAGCGCCCAAGCTTAAATTTAGCCCCAACCTTTGAGCTTGTCAAAACCTCCTGCTTTGACGGACAATGTCTGGAATGGCTTTGACTTTCCTTTATTTTCCCCCCAATTTCTTGCCATTTTTTAACTGAAGGAATTCAAATTCTCACAGAGGAACCCAGCTCATCTCAGGTCCCAAAACTCTTCTCCAAATTCCCAGGGAGGTTTAAGTGGATGCATCTGGATTCCGATGAACAGCAGCGCTCCCTCAAATCAGGGCACCGCTGCCTCTTCCTGCTGCGATGGTTTTATACACACGGTCCTGGGTGTTGAATGAACTCTTTACTAAGCAGCACATCAACCCCTCACAAATCACCCACCCCAGGTTCTGCAAGGACTCCCCACGCCACGAGGACAGCTTGGGAAGGCCATTAACTGATTTCTGCTTTCCCTTAGAGCCTGCAACATTGACGAGCCTGCTCGATATCTGACAGGCTCTCCATGGCCCTGAGAGCTGAGCAGCATCTTGGGAAAATATTCCTGATCTTCACCACCACAGAAACCTTTGGGCTTGATGCTGAGCACAACATCCTGCTGGGGCATCCTTGCTCTCCCAGTTGCCTCTTCCCAGCTCTCCGGGTGCAGCAGCCTCTGAAGAGGTTTGCCTTCAGGAGTCACTGGATTCCAAAGTGATGGGGAGTGGGTTTGACGCATTGATGGAGCCCATCCTAGTGTACCCACAGGGAGCAGAACTGTGGTCATCCCTGCCCCAGCTTTGCCCAGCCTTCCAGGAACCTCTCTGGCATCAGAGTAAGGGTTCAAGGCCAGGTTGGACACAGGGGCTTGGAGCAAGCTGCTCCAGTGGAAGGGGTCCCTGCCCATGGCAGGGGTTGGAGCTGGAGGAGATTTAAGGTCCCTTCCAACCCAAGCCATTCTATGAGTCCATGCTTCTATAAAAAGGGTTCTCCCTGGGCACCTGTGGCTGGGTTTGAGCTTGGGGCACAGACTTGGCAGGAAGGGGAAGGTGACATCTTTGGAAGGACTTACCCCTGTCTCTTCCAGCAAGACAGCTCGGGGAGGGCATCATGTAACCAGCTGCTTGGCTTTAGGTTGGAGATCAAATGCAGAAATCAGCCACAGGGCTCCAGCAGCACCCATGGGTCCACAGGGCCAGGCTTTGTTGGGCTGGGGGACTATGGGGACTGGAAGTCTCCCCCAGCAAGTCTCCAAGCCAGTTTGAGCTGGCACCTTGCTTTCCCAGCTCAGCTTCCCACGGACATCATAGCCACTGCTCTGTTCTGCTTTTCCAGCCTCTTTTTGCCCTTCATCCTCTTTTGCACTTTTTTGTTTGCAGCCATCTCCATCTGACCCTCTCTCCTTTCCCTTTGCATCATTTAACCCACAGTCACTGGGGGGTTTTCACCAACCACCGCTGGCTCCACTGGCTCAGACATCCCTAAAATCATGGAATTATAGAACAGTTGGGGTTGGAAATGATCTTAAGATCACCTATGTCCAATCCCCCTGCCATGGCCAGGCACACCACACTCTAAACCGTAGCACCCAAGGATCTGTCCAGCCTGGCCTTGAACACTGCCAGGGATGGAGCACTCACAACTTCCTTGGGAAACCCATTCCAGTGCCTCAGCACCCTCACGGTAAAGAACTTCCTCTTTATATCCAACCTAAGCTTCTCCCATTTAAGTTTGAACTTGTTACCCTTTGTCCTATCAGTACAGCCCCTAGTGAAGATTCCATTGCCAGCATCCTTGTAGGCCCCCTTCAGATGCTGGAAGGCTGCTATGAAATGCCACATCAAGGACTCTGGTGCCCAGGGGAGAAGGAAGAGCTCTGAAAGAACCTCCCTGGCTGGGTGACCCTGGGTCTGTTTGAGCACCAGCTGGATAAATCAGCCAGAAGACTGTGCCTGGAGGACACGTAGGTGCATTTAGCCCTTTATACACTATGTAAATGAAGGGCAGGAAACAAAAACTTCATCCATTACCATAGTGACAGGTATTACCCTGTTCTTAGGCCAGGCCTAGTCCAGGAAAACACTTAAGTACATGATTAATTTGAAGCCTAAGAGACTTAAGCACATGCTTAAGTGTTCTGCAGCTCTGGACCTAACAACAGAGCTTTCTACAAAGCAATCCATGCTCAGGACATGTTACAGTGGTGCTTAAATGTATGGATTAAGGGTGCCATAAACAGTTGAGATATTCTGTTTAAACAATCATTTGTTGACAAGACTATACTAAGCCCATCGAATCCCTAAGTGATAGATGTATGTTGTCTTTCTGAGTCTCATGCTGTATCAGCCATTGATTTTTTTCAGCCTGGATGCTAAGGTAACCTTTACCTGAGAGCTTAAGCAGAAAGCAATGGGTGTATGCTCACCATCCCAGCCACTGTTTGCACTGCTGGAGCCAGGACAAAGCCAAGGCTCAGCTTTGGATCCATCCACAGAGCACAGGGCTGCCCTGGAGTGCCCCAAGGGCTGGGGATGAAGGAGCACCTCTTGGCCAGTGCTGCTGGGTGATGCAGCACACAGGCTGTAGGATGCTTCCCCCTTCTCTAGAGGCATGAGCCTTTTCCAGGGTCTTCCTCCAAGCTGGATCACGTTGTGAGGCAGTTTCTCATCCTCCTTGGGAACAGCAGCATTATCCTTCCATCCATCTCCCCACTCAGCACCACTCAGGAGAGGTTTGTCTTCGGAGACCCATGATGGAGCCCTTGATGGTTCCATGTCTGTGTGGGCACCATGTCAGGACACCCTTCTTTGAGATCTGTTTTAATCACATTTATACAGTGTAACCAGGGGAAGGAATCTATTGACAGTCTGTCTTCACATTGCTGTCAATTCTTCCGGAGACATCATTAAATCCAAGAGTGGATCTTAATTTAACGTGTTAGCTAACGGGTTATTTAATTAGTTTTCAATACCACCCCCCCCCCCCCCAAAAAAAAAAGGCATGGGGTGGGGAGACAGACTAAGTATTAAGGGGAGAAAATAAAACCAAACCCCAAACCACACGATGCTGAACACATCCACGTTTCCCGGATCTGCAGAGAAATGGTCTCCTCAGCCCCCTTCGCCCCTTCCCTCTCACAAGAAGGAGCCCTGTTGCGTTTCCCCTTCTCCCCACTGTGTTCAATAATAAATGAAAATGGTAAAAAGCAATTCATACACGGGGCTAAGCGCCTGGATTTATTATCAGGACAATTACACCAAGGAGAATTCCCGGAAAATTACTCTTAGAAGTCTTTCTCTACCACCCCCTCCTAGTTTGGATAAAGACAGCAGCAATTACTGCTGCGGGAGGGAGGAGGGCACAGGGAAAGGGGTGCCACTGCCTCACTGGCTCTTGGGGTGGCACTTGGCTTGCGGGCAGCTTCCTGCCCGCAGGGGTGTGGGGTTGGTACAGGAGGGGCGTGTTTGGGGCTGTGGGTTCACATGTGTCCAGGTTTCCCTTGGACAGGTCTGTGCCGTGGGTATAGGCTATGGCCAGGCAGCGCTCTGTGTGTGTGTCTGTGTCTGTCTGCCTCCGTGTGTGTCTGTGCAATAGCCCTGGGTGAGTATGAGCCGCTTTGGGTTCTTGCAGTAACAACACACCATGGCCCAAGTGCACTGGGGTGCGCGAGGGGCAGTCCCGTCCCCCCCCCCCCCCCCTCCCTCCCCCCCCTAAACCCCGGGGTCCAGCTC
>NDXB01018087.1:2922-23073 GCA_002631895.1 Agapornis roseicollis
TTTTTTTTTTTTTTTTTTTGGACTAAAGTCCAAGCAATTTCAAGATTTTGCTTATCAAAACTGAGCAACTGAAAACCTTTTTCCACCTTCAGTCTTCTTAAAACCTTTTCCTCCTTCTTTCAAAGCTTAAAATAAAATTAAACTGGGTATGGGAGTAGAATCCTCTTTATCCTAGAAGGGTAACAAAATACAAAACCAATCTAACAGTGATCTAAATGCTGAAGCAGGGGGCATCCAGTGCAACTCTCTTGATCTCTTGGATAGAGATGACAGAGAATCTGGTCCACTGTAAGTACTGCAGGGTGAGATAGGCAATCATTGTGGGAATTCTTATACTGTATAAAAATCAGTATTCTGTAGCTAATGGTGAATGATAGTTTAGAATCTCAGAGTGGTTACAATTGGAATGGACCTTAAGATGATCCAGTTCCAACCCCCATGCCTTAGGCAGGGACGCCTCACACTATATCAGGTTGCTCAAGGCTCTGTACAACCTGGCCTTGAATAGTGCTAGGGATGGGCAGCCATCACACTCATACTAACGCATTTCTTCCTTATATCAAACTTAAATCTTGCTTGTTTAAGTTTGAACTCTTACTCCTCATCCTGTCATTACACTTTCTCCTGCATCCCTGTAGGACCCCTTCAGATACTGGAAGGCAGCCTTCTCTTTTCCAGGCTGAACAGCCCCAATTTTCTCAGTCTGTATGGGAGGTGCTTGAGCCCCTTTATCATCCTCATGGCTCTCCTCTGGACTCACCCCAGCAGCTCCATGTCCTTCTTATGCTGGGAACACCAGAACTGTACACAGTACTCCAAGCTGGGTCTCACAAGAGCAGAGGGGCAGGATCACCTTCAGCTCGATGGCTACACTCATTTTGATGCAGCTCAGGATATGGTTGGTTTCTGGGCTGCAAGCGCACGCTGCAGGCTCACGTTCAGTTTCTCATTGTCCAGCACTCCCACATCCTTCTCCACAGGGCTGCTCTGAATTAGTTCTCCACCCAACCTGGAGCTGTGCCTGGGAGTGCCCCTAGCCTTTGTACTTTGTTTTGTTGAACTTCATAAGGTTGGCATTGGCCCACCTCTCAAGCGTGTCAAGGTCCCTCTGGATCCCATTCCTTCCCTCCAACATGTACACTACACCACACAGATTGGTGTCATTGGCAAACTTGCTGAAGGTGCATCAATCCCTCTGTCCATGTCATCAACAAAGATGTTGAATAGGATCATTCCCAACACCAACCCCTGAAGAACACCACTTGTCATCAGTCTCCAAACGGACACCGAGCCATTGACCACAACTCTGTGTGCCACTATCCAGCCAACTCCTCATCCACCAGGTGGTCCATCCATCAAATCCATGTCTCTCCAGTTTAGTGACAAGGATGTCAAGTGGGACAGTTTCAAACGCTTTGCACAAGTCCATGTAGATGATATCAACTGCTCTGCCCCTATCCATCAGTTCTGTAGCCCTGTCACAGAAGTCCACCAAATTGATCAGGCACAATTTGCCCTTAAATGAAGCCATGGTGGCTGTCACCAACCACCTAGTTTTTTCCTTACTGAAGGCAAGGTAAAATTTCTACTGGCTTCACTGAAGTGAAATTTCACACAGTAGAAGGAAATGAAAGCCCAACAAAAATGGGAATTGCTAATACCAAGTCGAGCCAGGGCAAGACAGTCATTGTATACACATGTTTTCTGTATTAGTCAAAAAACTGTTTTCCTTCTGTGGGTACCATCTGCTTCACTGTCATAACCATACAATCCTGAGGTAATAATTTATTTTGGTACACAGACAAATAAAAGGATAAATATTAAAAACAAGTACTTCAAGAGAAGTTAGTATTTAAAAAGAAAAAAATAAAAAATCAGCATTGTTTAAGGCCCTGTGTTAGAACACTGGAAAGAAATCAGAGAGTTTGACACTAGGTTAATTAGATTTAAATAGCTTCAGAGAGAGAGAATGTTCAACAGGAAAATACCATTCATCTTCGTAGCCGGATTGCTTAAGTTTACCAGAGCTGTCATCAAGACCTTTTAGAGACTAGTTTCATGATTTTGTTTATGATTCTGCAAAGAGAAACAATATTGACTGCTGACATTATCATGGCTTGTAGTTTTTTGCCCCTTAGCTTCACTGTGGCTGACTACATGAAGTTACTTCTTTAGCTTCATCTCCTTATGCAAAAATGAAGGATACCCCTTTTAAGATAAAAAGATGCAACAAAAAGGCCTAATCTAGGTCATGAGGTCCCATCTCCTTCAATTGCAAGCACCACACATAATCCCCATCATAAACATAACTTGGCTTTGGAAAAGTTAAGTAGAAAATGTTTCCTATTAAAGGCAATTTGAACTATGAGGTCATAGTCATAATATCCTTACAGATATACAAATGGAGCAAATCTACTGAAGCAAACTTACGCTGTGGATGAAGGCCTTTCTCCATACCTGATACAATTCAAACCTTACTGAAATCAGATGAAAAACTGGACCAAGCTGGAAAGAAAAGCAGACCATTATTTTTTTTTTTTTCCCACAGGTGCAGGACAAGATCTTGTTCTGTATCCCTAGAGACATAGGAAGGTTATACACATCACAAGAAAGCTTGCATTTAGGTTATAATTTGCATAGAGGTGGATCAGATATTAGTTCTCTGGAAGATTTACTTTGTTCTTCAGCACAGATGTGATACAGTTAAAAGCTTTCTATCTTTCCATGCTGTTACTCCTGACGGCACTGAAATAACATCACTTTTCTGTGGGAAAAAAAAAAAAAATTGCTAATCCCCATTTGCTGTCACCAAACTCCCAGCTTGTCTCCATCAGCACACCTTACTAATCAGCTTGTATTGCCTTGCTTTTTTCATTCTCAAATATGGACAGAAAGTGAAAAGATAATTTCTGGCTTGTAAAATATGCTTCAGTTTAGTCCGACTGAAAAAGTCTGGCTTGAAAACACCAGGGAATGAAAATGCCACATCAAAGCTCTCCAAATACCAGCATGAGAGTTTTTTGTTCTCTTTTCCTTCTTTAGTAATCACTATTTTGTGGATTCTTTGCTATTGAGGGAGTAACAAGGCCATAAGCCTTCTTTTCCCCTATTTTATAATGTTTGTTAATGAATAGTTTTGCTCATCTCCAACTCTGTATAACAGCCAGACACTAATTCATATCATACTGAAATTAACTGCTTACTTCTGTACAGTTTTGTCCATCAGCCACCTCTTTGTTTTTTCTCAAAGACATAAAAGACCCTGATAATTTATATTTTGCAAGTGAGAATAGTAAAAAGGTCTGGAAGGACTCAAGCAGTAGCAGAACACACACCCCATCCCACCCCTTTCCTTTTTTTTTTAAATCATAAACAGCGGGTTCTCACTTTAGTTTTCACTTGCTCCCACTACACTGATCAGTTAACTCATCCTACACATGCTCACTGCCAGAAGGGAAGATATGGCAAAATCTGAGTACTGTTTTTTTGTAAGATACTTGATATATTTAAAGATCCATAGACTGTATTGATTCAGAAGGTATGGCAATAGAAATACTTGGAGATGGACCTCTCTACTGTGTCAGTATTGTTGTATAAGGGGAAAGAATACTGGTAGATGATTTCCTGAAAATGTGGAGGGCTGAAACGGGGAGGATGCATAATAAGGCAACCTCCTTCCATCCAGAAAAACGGGTCACAAAAAACAACTGCTTTGCATCATTGTGCTAAGCCTGCCAGAGTCAGAGTTGGTACTTGAAAAGATGCTAATATCACCATTTGTTTAGAACTGGTTCTATCAGAACCAGAATGAGGTTCCTTACTGGGACAATGTGAGAAACCTTGACATCAGAAAACATAAAACCACAAGAAAATAATCCTGAGTCTTCTTAGCTTCTAGAGTCTTAAACCAGCATCCCAATATAGTTCCAGCTCCTTTGGTGTAGGATGTGAGGCTGAGGATAGAGAAAAATGCTGGCAACTGAATGAACTTTGTCAGAAACTGGTGGTGACAGCACTGTGATAATAAAAGAGGAAATAGAGTATCAGTGAAAGGAATGAATTTCTCTCTTTGATAAATCTAAGCCTGCATATACATGGTACAGTGCATAAAAATTCACAGGATGAACAGTTACAATGGAATTGAGGCAGCATTTGGGTGAAAGCTAACGTGACCTCAAAGCACTTACAGGGCACTCCAAGGAGCAACAGCATGAGAACAGAAGTATCAGAGTGAACAAGCTCCCTCCCTTCACAATTATTATTCACCTCTAGTGAGGAAAAAATCCTGCTCTGCAAACTGCAGTAAGTGCCAAGTCTTTTTGCTAAGTAAGTCTTCTTTAAAGCAACATGAAGTCTTGTTTGAATTGTTCAGATTCAAAGAAAAGCAACTACTTCTTGTTTGATTCAGCTTAACTCCCTACATGTCCAACTGCTGTTTTGTTAGACATACTATTATAAGAGCATTAGCATCTGAGTCCATCAGACCAGCTGTACTTTATTCTTGTAATTATTAAAGATTTAAATGAAGTCTTGCATAAAAATACAGATTTTGTACAATTTAATACTAAACATTAAGCTTATTGTTTACTGATTTTCAAGACACTTCCTTAGATATTTGAGTCCTGGACAGGTGTTGCAGAAATAAAAATCCCAGGAAAGAATGGTTTCTCTTCTACGTGTGGGACATTAAAAGCTAAACAGAAGTGGCCCAGGCATGGGACCAAGCATCCTTCTTGCTATGAAAGAGCACTTAATGTTTTTGGATATACAGAGACCAGGAAAGAAATGCATAAAATTATTTTGCTACAGCATGTTATGCATGACATGGAAAACAGAGGACCACATTCACTCTCTACCTTGAGAGTATGCTATCATAAGTACTGATACGAAAAACTGTTCTCAGATGATGTCTGAACAAACTACCAGTGGCAAGGCAGCAAGTGGCAGGGAAAATGCTTTGTTCAGTTAAGCACCTATATGCGTTTGATATCTTTACCAAATTGATTCTGCTTAAGATCAACTGATTCAAATTTTAAACCACTTCAATATGTAGCCTATGTACATAAATAATTGATTCAGTATTTAAACTAGTTATATGTGGGGGTTTTCTAATGAGTTCCTTATAGAAATCTAAATGGCTTTGAAATCAGTTCCAAATCTGAATTGTTTCAAAATGTGTCTTATACTGAATGACAACTGGTCTTAACTGTTTGGCCACTAATGCAATGTGATACTACGTGGGGAACCAGAGTTCAAAACTAGCAGGGAAGATTTTGCACCTTTAGTTGTGAGAGGCTGCAACTTTAGGAAGAATAACAGATTCTTTTACCCAATTCAAACTGTCTCCAGGGCCAGGCCTCAAAATAAACACAGCATCTTCAGAGACAGTATTACAGGCTCCACTCCAACCTAAAGACAATCCTGTTCGCATGTCATGCGCAGTTCACACTTTCCTTTGCAAGCAATCTTATATTACACTCTTGGTATGCTAAAGCTATGCCAAGTATAAGACACATTTATCATGCTGCCAATGGAATTTCTTATCATATGTCTCAATGGATTTACTAAAATTAGGGAGTTTTATACCTATAATAGCTATTGGTCTTAGAAAGGGCATGTATAATGTATTTTACAAAAAGAGTGATGTTAAAGCACAAAAAACCCAAACAAACACACACCCAACATGATACATGAACCCTAAAAAAAAGTTCAACCTTTTAATAACATAGTCAAAACTATTTCTTTAGGTCTGCTTGTGAAAGCTGGAGCCAAAAAGCAGGGGAGTACTCCTAAAGTTCAAATTGCTCTAGTTTCTAAATTGACGATCACATTTAGCTGAGACAGATTAGCTTAATTCAGGTTTTTCACTCCTTCCTTTGGGTTGTACCAGTTAAGGAAAACCATCATTTGCTAGGGCAGGTTTTGCTTCATCTAAACAATATTTCAGCTGGCTCCTCATTTCCCAGTGCCCATCTGGAAAGCAGGTTGTGGAAACTGCCAGCATTGCTCTAGCTTCCCTTCTGAGATAATTCTGCCTGTGTGGAAAAGCCCACAACAGGACAAACAAACAATCCAGTATGATCTGGGATGCAAGATTAACAGTAGTGTACTAACGTTATTACCTGCAGTGCTCTGCAGATGTCGACCATCATGCTAAGGACATCATATCCTTGAGTTACTTAGTCTGTTATTAGAACTGTAGCTTTGCATTCAGTAAGCTTGGCAGGAGGACTGGGTTCTGAGCTGGGTAGACAGGGCTGTCAAACACTGCATTTTTTCTTGGGCAAAGCTGCTGCATGCACTCCTAGATCCTCATTTAAGTTTGGATACAAAACATACCATGCTTATTTAATTAAACATATTAATAATAGTAATATAGGCTAGTATTAAGTCTAATTTAAGATTCAGCTTTAAGCAATTACATGGAATCATATCCCTCATGCAGTCCTCCACTGTGCTCTAAATATGTTCCCTATACTAAGTACAGATGTAACAGACCCTGGCACAAGATTGAGGCTTTAGGACCAGCAATAAAAAAAAAATAAAAATAAATGGAAGTAGACTAAACTTATTTGCATTCAGTGATCAGAATTCTACCAGTTGGCAAGTAACTTACCTGGCTAAAGGTTACGCAAGCTGAGATCACTAACAGAATCATCTAGGTTATACATAAAAAGATCCTTAATGCAAAAGAAATTTAATAGATGTCTACAGCACTGGCATACAAAATATCCGTTCTTTACTGCAAATATATGAAGCAACATCTGCTTGCTGAATGATGTCATACAGGCAGTTCAACTAATTTGGTACAAATATGGAAAGAAACTTTGGGTCTTAAGAAATAGGGTCACATTATTCATATAAAATGTGAAACTTACCTTTAAAACAGTATCTGAACCAAATATATTTTTCACATTGATTACTGCTCCAGCTTGTTTGCATTGCTCCGACAACTTCCCTTTGTCAGTTTTATGTTGCACTTGCACTTTCAATCTTTCTTTTAACAAGGACTGAAAATCAGTGGAAGAGTCTGGAACTTGTTTCTCATATTTACATTTCTTTTTTAATTCCTACAACCAGTTCCTTGTAGTGAACCCCTATAAAATAAAAAAAGACACAACTAAATGTAAAAACTTCCCTCCTCCTTTTCCTTCCCCCTCAGTTAATACCAGTTTAGTTTTTAATTCCAAAGGCACAGATTGAGTTTCAACATCCAGCGGATGTCAGCAGACACAGTTTATCTAATTCTCTTACAAAGTTTGAAAATTCCATCTGTACATCAAATCCAGTGAAGTTTTATGCACGTAAGTCATCCTTAAAGAAATGTAATCACTGGCTGACCTTAGCGGGATGGTTAGCGTGAGAGAAGGTGGCAGGATTGGGCCCCAAGTTTTCATAAATAACAGAGAACATCTCCAGATGAACATTCCACTGTTAGTTTTTATAGTACATCTTCCACAGCCAGCCCACATGGTCTCACACACACACATTCAGAGATGCCAAAACAATAACAAATTAAAGTTTGGTTTATAAAAATGGCCTTGGCTCAGATGCTGCTTATACAAGTTTGCATGCTGTTTACCCTGAAAAAAGGTGTGGAACTGACCACAATGAGGTGACAACCTCAATTCCACTCACACATGAGGTGGGAAAACCAATAACAAAGTGCAGGATGAGGAAAGGACGCTTTGTTTTTCCTGGCTTGTGTGTGAATAAACTGTGTTCTGTTAATAAAGAAATGAAATCATAGAATAAGGAACATCTCTCTTCCCCCTTAGCACATATATGCATGTAAACATCTTTACATATATATATATATATAAAAGAAATATACAAAAATACTTACATGTCTGATTGTACACACACATCCATACTAAATATGACAATCCACACAACTAAGTCCTAGATTATTATTCTCCTAGCTTGCTATCCCTTGCAGGCAGTGGAAGATTTTCACTGACTTCAGGGAAACTAGATTTCTAAGCATTACACTCCCACCTACGCTGAGCAGTGATTCAAGGACTTCATTGTCACCCAAATTCTGCCTATGTTTTCAAAACAGAGTTTAAGGGACAGAAGGGGTACATACTGGTTCCCCAAACTATTTAGATTCACAGTTACGGTTTGATCCTCCAGAATACATCAAAAACTGATGCTGTCAAAGTAGTATGCACAGAGAACCAGGCAGATGCCTTGGAAGATGAATCAGTTTTATCCAAGTACTGTTCCTGTCCAAATCAACAGAAGGGTTCTCAACAAACATCTTGTAGGCCTAATATTTAGCCTAAAAATAGACCAATTAAAAAGGGGGCTTAAATGTTTCACCACACCCATACCCACATCATTTCACAAAAGTTTTTCTGCAAATAATGTTTTTCTTACTTATTATCTACAATCAAATGCCTGATTGTATACATCTCACTAAAACTTGGGTTTCCCCCTAATTAATTGAGGATACCCCAAGCTATACATTAATTACTAGCAGAGATGAAAAAAACTAAAGCAAGCTTTTCTTAAGCATACACTGTCAGTTCAATGCCAGAAAACATTCTACAAGAGATTACACAGACCACGCAGATGCATGTGGCAGGGACATTTCTATTAGAAACACTCTAAACAAAGCCACTTAGTGAGGAGCACATTTTGCTTAAAAGATATACACATGCCATTAGAGCAAAGCTGGGAACAACTGTAAGAACTTTAATTGACACTAAGGAAATAACTGCCAGTATTTATAATTCTACAAAGTGTCATAATGAGTTCACTGGAAAAATCTCAGTTCCATCCTGCACATATGTGCATGATATTTTCAGGCCATTAAGATAATAAAAGCTAAGAGGAAACACTTCTTATTAAGAAGTAAAACCTTTATACATGAAGTGCTACAGAAAATAAAAGATCTTTGTTACAACCCTGGGAAAATACACAACTGATTCTGTTAAAGAAAATATGCCTCAGATACACTCCTCAAATTAACAGATCTTCCCTGTCTTTTGGGAGGAAGATATTAATTCATCACTACCAGCAATTACAATACATAATGCATTTGCAGTATCTCAGCTGTCTGGTTAATGAGTAGCAGGTAAAGTCAAGCAAAATCTCTCTAATCCCTGTCCATTTACTCTAGGAAGCGAAGGAAACAAGCACAGACTACCTCTGATGCAAGATCTAAGTAATCCAAAGAAGCAGCAAAAAATGGGTTCTGGAAATGCTTAACCTATATTCTGTTCTACCCCATCTGGCTAATGGAATTATACAAATATAAGAAACAAAAGATTTAACCCACAGTAATTCTTGGATCCCAGATTCTAAAGTCAAACCAAAATGCTCTTCTCTAATTTTTTTTTATTTTATCCATTAGAACATTCTAATAGTTTGCAAACTGGTTGTACAATATAGGAAAAATCGGTTTTCAGCACTAGCCTTCAATCTGCAGTCAATTCTGCAAGTCATATACATCAACTTCCATTCTTTGATGTTATAACAGCACTACAGACCAGCATCTGGCCTTCAAGATTTAGATTCAAGTTTTATATTGGAAATGGTATTTTCATGTATATAGTATTACTATTTACATACCAAATTTGAAAAGACTGAATCCTCAGATCTTTTGCATGGCCTATCGCTGCTTCAGTATCATGCAAGCAACTATGACTATTACCTTAAAGTAATAGTTTGTGTAGTATAGACCACATTGATAACAAAGCATTCTGAACTTGCTATTTCTGTTAATACAAGTTTTCCCATAGCCACCCTCAGGGAAAAGAAAAAGCAGTCTGTCTTTTTATTATCTCTATATAATGCAAAAGTAGTAAAAGTTCTGGCAGCCCTAGAGTCAACAGGATCCAGATTTTTCTGAAAACTGGCAGAGTTTAGCTTGAGAGCAAGCCTGTGAAGCAGATATGTTCAGACTCATACTTCTCTCCTCTGGTAAACTGGCCACTGGAACACCTGTATTCTCAGCCTAAACATTTATACATTTCAAAGCTTCCTACTGTAACTGTCCCCCACATGGAAAAAAATGCTTCAGCACCATGAATCAGCAACAAAAAAAATAAAGTTATAATCTTAAAGCCAGGCTGTAATCAAGCTAGAATGGGATCTGGAGCTG
This sequence comes from Agapornis roseicollis, assembly GCA_002631895.1. NCBI lineage: Eukaryota > Metazoa > Chordata > Aves > Psittaciformes > Psittacidae > Agapornis > Agapornis roseicollis. Next base: position 13,034 of record NDXB01018087.1, read on the forward strand.
AGTGTTACTCCTTTCTCTTATATATCTCTTCACTTCATTTGCAAAGGTGGTCATTCATTTCAAATTCATGCTAATGAAACACAGTCCTGTTGCAAATCTGGAGCTGCATGAGCTCCCATGAGTAGTTCCTTCACTTGCAAACTACACCTGTTTCAGGCCTGACACTCTTTGAGCATGTTACAGAATAGTCCAAGGTACATTGTGTATTACTATGTACAAGAGGCTACAGACAGTGAAACAATGAACTAGCTTATAGAAAATAACTTGAATTTAGAATGCTTGCCTAAGATAATCAGTTTTTTCATAGGGTAAATTTATGTCCTCTGTTAGTACAGCAGAAGTAACTACAGGAAACATTACTACCGCATTTGAAGAATTCAGATACTTTATTGTTTTAACTGGAATGCATATGAAGTAGATGATTTTATTTTTTTAAGTGCCATAAGCAAAACCACAAGAATAGTTCTGAATTTTATACTCCTGGGACTTACTATTAATGTAAATAGTTTTGAATAATCATACCCTAAAGCAAATTTGGAGCTTTATTCAGACTATGAGCCAGTATACATGTACAATATCAGTTGCAATCATGCTCCTCTCTGCAGGTCAGAAAATTCATTTCGTACATGTCTTTCCTGTACACACAAGTGTAATGTCCCTCCATTAGGAAGGAAAAGACAGATAACTGTAAGTGACTGAAAAGCATTTGTACCTTTTATTAATTTTAAAATTTTCTTTAGCTATCTCTTATGTGTAGTAGGCCTCCCACATAATTCGATATACTGCTGAACTTGGACATTTGCTTTTAATAGATTTTGCTTTCTACATTTACATTCATTCTGCTAGTAATAACACTAGTTTTATTTCATTCCACTCAGATTAATTCTATGATGCATGCATTCTGACAGAATATATATATAGTGAGGCACAGAACACTTAACTCACTTACATACAGGTAATACATCCAGCAAGAGTAAGCACAATCTTTTGAACCACAACTTCATCTGTGAAGACTACTCTAAATATAGAAGCATTAATGAAATGCTTTTTGCACTCTGCTTTAGAGAAGGGTTAGCATATCTCTTGCTATTAGAGGTTTTTTAATTTGGTTGGGGGTGGGGTTATCATTATGTGTATAGTGAGAGGTTTAAAGGCCTCATTTAGGAACAGAAATTAACATGAGAAACATGAACAATATTCAGAAATCTGATTTCTGAATCAGAAGTTGAGCCACTCACACAAGTAGCTTTAAAGCAGCTAGCTCCAGACCAGTTAGCACTGTCTATCTGCACAAGCAAGCCTTATTGCAGACATACTGTTTGCATATTTACTTTTTCAGAAGTCTACTACTGACAGCAGTAAACAAAGAAATAACAAAAAAAGCCTGTTTCACTGCTTGTAGTACATTTGGTAGATTAATTTGGTTTAAGTCTACAGCAGACTGAATAAAAACATTGTGCACCCTCAAATATGCATGGACAAAAGAACACACCCTTAATACCACAATTTTGTAAAGGTCTAGCTCATTCGATTTTAAGAACAGGAACTGCACTTATGCAATATTCCTCACATGATTTGTTACATTTTTGCCTTACAGGCTTCCTGCCATAGGAAGTCTTTTAGTTTTTACATTTAATTCTTTTAGGGTCTTAAGCATTTTTGGAAGAATATACTGTTCAAATACTCCTTTGTAGTATATTATTTCATTTTTCTATTGATTTCTCTTTTTGTTTTCTCAACTTTTCATTGAAATGCTCAAAGAATGTCCCTAAGGAAGCAATAGCATATTAATGATTGCTTAGTTTATTCTTACAAGAACAGTAATTTAGATTATTTTATTATGTTCCAGAGAATTATTGCCTAACCAGATAATGTAAGCAAAGTTAAGTAAACTGGAAACAGAGTTCAATTACAAAAATCATTCCTTGGAACCTTGTTGAGATGCATTTGTAGTTGAGAAATACCCAATAATTCAGTTCATAGCGCAGGGAAAGTTACTGCAATATCAGTGATGACGAGGTAATGCAGAGAAAGCTTTAGCCAGGGAGTAAATAATGTGATTGAAGAAAGCATGTCAAAAACTAGTGTAATATCACTGTAGAAGACTTCTAATCATAGGCTTTTTAGACACAAAATTGTGTCCCAGCTATAACTATTACAGTGGCCAAATGGTTTTAACTTATGAGATACATTATTCCTCAGGAAGTACCGTGACATTTGAAAAACAGACAGACATATATGCTCTTATCCTCTCCTTATTTGCATTACAGCAATAAAATGGTGCCACTCCTTATTTCAGATCAACATACCTTAATATGATCTTCTGGAACCACATACACGCATCTTAAATGCGGCTTGCATCACTGCTGGTGTACAAAGTAGGTTCTAGTCACTTCAGACACCTATGAACATAGAATTAGATACAGATAAATCAGTCTCAGACCACTAGCAAAAATGCAACCCGGTAGCTAGAAGTTGTTCAGCATAATGTAAAAACTCATCATAATGTAAATCCTTGCTATCACAGGTAGATTTGGGGGAGAGATTGTGGGGCTGAGTTGTTTGGTTTTTTTATCACTTAAACAATTTCAAGCACAGTACATCTATTAGCATTCATATTTATAGATACTGAAAGACAGTGCATGAAACCAAAAGAAAGGCAAGAAGATGGCACTGATGAAGATAGGCTGAGAAAGGATATCCTCTAAAATTTTTGTTCTATATACAACTACATGAATGACCATGCATCTCAATTCATTCTGTTAACAGTTTTATGACATAAACAAATCGATCCTACCCTGTAAAGAGCATCAGAGTGTCCTGAGGAAATTGGCTGATGTAGTTGCCAAGCCATTTTCCATCATATTTCAATACTTAAGGGTGCTTCTCAGAAAGACCTGGGCCTGTAGTGACAGGACAAGAAGCAACAGTTCTAAACTGAATGGGGTAGGATGTAGATTGGTTACAAGGAAAAAATATTTACAATGAGGGTGGTGAGATCCTAGAACAGGTTGCCCAGAGAAGCTGTGGCTGCCCCATCATTGGAGGAGTTCAAGGCCGAACTGAATGGGGCTTTAAGCAACCTTACCTAGTGAAAGATATTCCTGCCCATGGTAGAGGTTTGAACTAAAAGATCTCTAAAGATTCATTTTAATCATTCTATGATTCCTTGGTTAAGAAAAGTCTGTAGATCAGACCCCCAAAAAAACACAACAACCAACAAACAACCCCCCCAAAACCTATGAGGACCTCAGCAGTATTGTGAAAGTGATTTCTTGAAAGAACAGTATCTCACCATAAGGACTATGAAAACCACATGAATAGAATGACTCCGGGGAAAAACGCTTAAGAGTCACTTTTACAGAACATTACTCAGCCACATAAAATGATGTCTACTGAAATCTATCTGCTTCAAAGGAAGTGGAACTCTTGACTTATGAAGCAAAAAAAACAGTTATGTTTTGAGTTTGGGGAGCATTGGGGTTTTCTTTTGACATTGTGACGTGTGGAGTGGGGTGTTAAAAGGTAATTCATACATGGGGTAAGACTTGTACTCAGATTTTCCCAAGACAAATGAAAAACACCTCATTACAACATCAACACATCCTGTACATGATTGTATAAACCTAACTTCTGAGTTGTCACTGATACATTTTATGAGTATCAACTGTAGAAAGCTTGGGGGTTTTTATTCCGCAAGTTACTTGGCCTTTCAAAATACTCTGAGCATACAGACTCCCTGTACAAAGTATAGAGATTGCATAGCGTACCTGTTGGTGTTGGAATGAAGCATCTACACTAAACCAAAAAATATTAACTTTCTTTCTTACCCATTACTAATTCAATGGAGAATTTTAATAACAAAATGACAAAATAGTGGCTGGGATTAATGACCTCCCAAACCAGTATTTGATACAGTATGCAAATGACACAGGTTATAATTATTTTTAAAATAATTTATCTGCATTTATAAATGTGAAATTTTATCTTGACACTCAGAAGCAGTTTGAGATAGAGCAAGATTACAGGATTATGAATGATAACACATCAAAAAGCTTTACTTTCTCTCCATATTTCTAAAAGTAACATGCTTTTTCCTCATTCTCAGTTTATCTGCACTACTATCTTTTGATGTAAATATTTTTACCTTCTGGAAGCAGTGAAAAACATGACAGTTCATCCTTACATCATTTTAGCAGGCACCCCAGATCTTATTCAGGAGTACACTTATATAGTATACAGCTATGTATATACACTACTCCAATTTACATGTACTTTCACTGACGTGCTGAGCTAAGCTGCTTATAAATCATCACCCCTACAGGTGTTTCTTGGCCCAAGATATGTAAGCATCAAATGTTTCCATATGAGACAACTTTTCCAACAAAATGACACTGAAGATAGAAACCAAATGTTAACCAATAAGATCAATAAATAAATAAGAATTGTTTTCATGAAATCTTAGGACTTGAAAGGACTCAAAAGGACTTCAGACAACCTACATTACCTTCTACTTCAAATTAGCTAATACATAAAGCTAAGAAATGTGTCAGAGAGTTTCTCCTCCTGTCACAAGACTTACTAATGTTCTAGCGGACTAATTAGATACAATTTCCCCATGACAAATTTGTTCTGTTAACTTGGTTTTCAGTTTACAAATATTTTGGTCATTTGTGGTAACTAACTCAAAAAAAAAAAATAAAAAAAATCCAATGGATAATGTAGAAGTCCCAAATAAAGAGCCATATTGTTAGAAAAAGGTGCTCAGCATATAATGCACATAACAATCAATTCTTCCTATTGTAATAAACTGCAACTAGTTCCTATTCAGTTAATATGTATCTGTCATTATGATAAGATAGTTACCTTTTTAGAAAGAAGCCACTAGTGAAGTGGCATAATATTCAAGTCCTTGATTTTCTTCTTCCCTAACCTGACAGAGCCATTTCAGTCACTTGTGAAAGATTCCTTTTGTAAAAACAAAAAGCTCATTTGACATTTGAGGTTGAGCTTTATTCATCTGTTCGCTTCCTGGAGCCTGAAACTTTGACATAACATTAATCCTGAGCAGCTGGAATGAATTTGTTTTGGAAAGCTATTCTACAAGTGCAAGTGGGCAATTAATAAGCAAATGCATAATTTAACAAATTTAACAAATGCTTTAATTCTTTCCTGATAGTCATATTAATTTTGGTGAAAACTTTAAACTGGAATAGCCTCTGGAATAACCTTCCTGTTCACAGTACTACTGCACACCGCCCCCAAAACGCAGATTGTTAATCACCTGATCCTAGTCTTTTGCAACAGTAATTTTGAGCTCAGTGCGGTGAAAAATAGCAAAAAATATTAAGATACAGCAACAAATTTAGGAAATACGTAGTTGAAAGAAAACATGTTTTCCTTGCTAGACTCAAAGTTTCAGATTTCTGTCACTACTAAAATTGCCTGTTGTTCCCTTAAGTAAATTATCAATTCACTGACAAACATGAGTTACTGATGTACATATTCCTTCCAGATGTTATATTTCCCATAGCCCTCTTGATCAGAAAAAGCACAAGGAAATCTTCTTGAGCTTGATGTTATTAGTGTATGTCTATAATTAAAAGCAAAGAGAAAATACCTTGAACTATTATTTGCTCTTGATTGTGTTTAGCACTAACAGATATGGTTGTCTTTCATCTTCTATATCTCCTACATATTATTCTGCCCCAAAAAAAATTTCCAGGAATTTCTGTACTATATGCACTCTTCACATCCTCAGGATAGGAAGAATCAGGGCAAAAAAGTTATATTGTCAGCAAAAAACATTATCTGTAAATCCCAAGCTACTAAAGTAATACACTGATTAAGCTATGGCATGTACAGTCAAAATGATAAAAAAAAAAAAAATCACAGTTCTTAAGTAGGTTCTTCAAGGGCTTGTCACCTGATGCTGAGACAACTGTAACACTTGTCACAGTGTTGCTATTGTCAAATTACTAGTTGTGTTTGAAACATTCAGTAGAAGTTTACCTGGTCAAATAACTCCATATCTAATACAGGCAGCAAAGTAGAGATGATACTGAAGAGGGCGATAGATTGGAAAGGATGACAGATGATGCAAAAAAATAGTATCAACAAAACCATTCTAAAGACTTCCAGTGGTAGTCTATTCCAATAAGAGAAGACAACAGAGTATATGAATTTTCATAACAGACAATAAAAGATATCTAAGGATTTAGTGTTTTATCATTTTATAGTACTGATAACATAAAATGGAATAATTAGGAGAAATAAAATATTCATTAAGCACTTCTCTGCATAAGAAAAGTCTTTAAGTATACATACAATCTGAAAGTGACAGTGTAAAAAGAGAAGATTATTTAGTAGAAGTGTTACTATCCATGGAGTTCTGTTGCTGCTACTCAGGGTTCAAGTATGTGGTATTGCCACCCTCCATCCAAGTCATCCTCTTACAACCACTGGACAAAGTGGCTATATCTTAAGCAATGAAGCAAGAAGAATACCTGGATCCACTAGAGAAAAAAAGGCCAGAGCTGAATTAAGTGTAAAAGAAGATTCCCAACAAGCAGCAATTTCACCTTTTGCCCAGACCTTCAGAGAAATCCGAAGCTACAATCATTCCCTAGCAATACAGCTCACAAAATTCTCAGTGTATTCAGTGACCCCATTTAAGTAGTCATTCAGGGAGGCCTCTGCTCTCACTGCATTGGATATTGAGGAGCCTTGTCTAGCACAATTAGCTATAAGTCTCCAAAATGAGTCCTAGCTTAGGCTAGCTGTGTGATATGAAACAGTCTGAATCAAAGACATAAAACTAATTCCCCAAGTCCCCAAAACTGATGTAGCAATGTATCTGCTGGTCTCAAATACTTAAAACATACAAACATAAATTGCAGGCTGTCACAGATTCAAAGTCTAGAAATGTTTTAATTTGCAACACTTCTTCAAAGTTAAAGTCTGCCTTTTGTAGCAATTCTGGAAACTTATCCTAGTGTCTGTTCATATAATGCATGAAAGCTGATACAGATCTCCTCACAAACCAAGCTGAAAAGTTCTGTGGTTAATGCCTTATTTTACTTGCTTCTTTACAAAGCTTACAGTCAGACTTGTTTTTTGAAACAGGCATATCAGAGCATAAGAAGGAATACTGCACTGCACTATTCCTGCATGGAAGTCATACAAGGAGATTTTATACTTACTATACAAGTTACTCCTATTAGTTAATAAAGAAGCATTAAATAAGAAGTTTACTATACAGGAGAATTTATACTACATATTCCTAAAGCCGGAAATAACCACATTTCAAATGAGATGAGGAAAAAAAAAAATAAGAACAAAAGACACATTCTGTCATTGAATGTTAGACAAGTGACACTACTGCACTCTTAGCCTCAGTTACCCCACAATCCATATTTAGTATCACTCAGCCAGACAAAAGAACAACTTCCAGATGCTCACATCACTGGATTATATTTCAGAAAATGTCATGTGAACAACAGCCCACCTACCAGGAAATTTGGGTTGCATCAGAATGAAGCAAATTCACAGACCAACAGTAATCAAGTAGTGCAAAGTAGCAATTACCTGAGCATGACACATACGTGCCAGCCTCTTGAATACAAAAGCTTAAGTGCTAGATTTTTTTTGTAACTAGGCTGAAGAATTTTTAGTGTAGTGGCAGTTATCTTGATTATATGTTGAACATTTACTTTAATTTTAGTCTGCATGCTTCCATTTTTGAAATGAGCATGTAGCAAAATACCCATAGCACTCAGAATCACAGAATCATAGAATAGTTAGGGTTGGAAGGGACCTTAAGATCATCTAGTTCCAACCCCCCTGCCATAAGCAGGGACACCTCACACTAAACCATGCCACCCAAGGCTCTGTCNGCATGCTTCCATTTTTGAAATGAGCATGTAGCAAAATACCCATAGCACTCAGAATCACAGAATCATAGAATAGTTAGGGTTGGAAGGGACCTTAAGATCATCTAGTTCCAACCCCCCTGCCATAAGCAGGGACACCTCACACTAAACCATGCCACCCAAGGCTTCAGCCAACCTAGCCTTGAACGCTGCCAGGGATGGAGCACTCACAACCTCCCTGGGCAACCCATTCCAGCGCCTCACCACCCTAACAGGAAAGAATTTCTTCCTTACATCCAATCTAAACCCCTCCTGCTTAAGTTTGAACCTGTTACCCCTTGTCCCTAATGAAGGGTCCCTCCCCGGCATCCCTATAGGCCCCCTTCAGATAATGGAAGGTAAAGTCTACATCTGAATCTGTATCTTTAGCCTAAATTCAAAGCTCCTTCATTTTCAGCAAACACTTATGTCTTTTAACCTATCTTAGCAAGCACAGCTCTTTAATGAGAATATGAAAAATTCATAGAAAAAGGCAGGTAGCCAAAACATGTCTGAAAATCTCTTCAAATTTTAATCAAATTTGAATCAAACTGGAAAAAAAGCCCCAGACACAATCACAAAATCACAGACACAAAATTTAAGGGGGGGTAGGGGTTGCCTATTTTTTAAAAAAACCCTTCTGAGAAAAACACACAAAAAAAAATCCAAAACAAAACAAAACCAAACAAAACAACAAAAACACACACACAAAATGAGAATGTGTGTACTACCTTTACAAAGGTGAGCTGAAACAGCAAAAAAAACTTATGTGAAGCATAGTAGTTGTTCTTGCGTTCCCCTACAGCTTTGCAATACTGTGTGATTCTAGAAATTGCAATCAAATGTTTAATTGCTGCAATTGTTGAAAAACATCCCCTTCTACAGACATAGAAAGGTTATTTCCTCAGGCTCAGAACATTAACATATTTTCACAATTATTCATGCTTTCACACAATCCTTGATTCTCTCTTTTCTGGAACCATGCCAGTAGCATTAGGAGTGGTTTCCTCTTCTACATTTACCTCTGTATGGCTTTTGGAACACACATCACAGCTGCAGTTCAAATTTTTCCCCAGTTCCTCTATGTGAATTCAGGAGTTACACATGGACAGAAAAAAACCCCTCAAAACTATGCTTCCATGATACAGGGAAAACTTATGTTTTTTTATTCTTCCTACCTGCTAGACCAGCTCACCTTAATAACCAAAGCTACCTACTCATTCGCTAATTACTTTTCAGTGTCTCAGAAGAGGATGCTCCAAACACCATTTCATTTATCAGACACTAAATAAGTACACTAGGACATTTCAGCAGGAAAAGAGGTGAGTATAGAGAAAAGACCTCTATAAAATCATGATGAATACAGTGACAAGACCTAAGGGGCATTAAAGTAGAAAGCAAGTACAATGGGGAAAGGATTTTTAAGTTGTAGAACATTATGCCATAAGTAGTAAACGCTTGAAAACAAAAGCCACTACACTTGGTAAACAAAGCAGTACCTTTGGTTCAGAAAGTCCTTCAGCTTCCAATTCTTGGAAGCAAAAAAATTAACATGAGAAAGTAACATTACATGTTTGTCCCAGTTTTATAGTCTTTAGTTGTTTGCTTTTGGACACTTGAGAAGATGCTTCTGACAAGACAAGAAAGTCATTGCTCTGACTTGTATTTTCAAGGTCAAGTAAAAGCTTATAAACAAAGAAGTGGAAGATTCTGAGCAGCAAAGAATTTACAAGAGAGATCAAACACCCTGCTTTCTTAGTCTGTTGAAACTAACATACAAATTGAAAAAGTAGGCTGATTTCTTAATTTATTAAATATTGATTTAAAACCATCTATTTTTCTTTTGGACATGTAATGTCACTAAGTGAAGAAATTTGGAAACAGCTTAAGTCTTCATTCTCTTAAAACACGTTTCAAATGTTCAGGAGACATTTAGGATTCTGATTTAACATCTCCAAATACAGTCTCCCATAAAGCTAGTTCAGTCCAATATATTACTGATTTTTAAAACATGATGTTTAGCTTGCAAGGCCTCCACTCTTTGTCTCCAATATTTCCTAGATCCCCAACTTGATCTTTTGTGAAGAAAAATGCCTACAGCATTAGGAAAAAAAAAAAAAAAAAAAAGAA
>NDXB01018090.1:0-12629 GCA_002631895.1 Agapornis roseicollis
AGCTGTGCCTGGGCTTGCTCCGACCCAGGTGTAGGACCTTGCACTTGGCATGGTTAAACTTCACAAGACTGGCATCAGCCCACCTCACAAGTGTGTCAAGGTCCCTCTGGATCATCCCAATTCTTTTCTGAATGTTACTACTCAAAGTGTAAAGCATAAAAATGTGTTAAAAATACACCATTATTCACACTGCTAACAAAAATTCCGATTAAAACTATTTCCATTAAACTGTATAGTTCTCCATTTACAAAGAACTTAGGAAAATTTAAAATAATCCTCTGAAAGGGAATGGAGAATCCTTTGTTTGCTAGAATATTAGCCTGACCAGCACAACAATACTTCAGAACGTATCTTATGTATGCCTGCATACAGAAAAGAAGAAAATCAAACTCAAACTACACTTATGACCAACATGTCTATACCAGGAAGAACTGTAGAATGGGTGTAACTGCACCAGCAAAATATTGTTAGGAAATTAGTATAATATGCAGAAATCAAATATTTGCTTTACAAACCTTTGATGTATGTTTACACTGCAAACTGTTAAAGACCCAAACCACTAAAATATACTTTTAGGGTTAAAGCAAGAGCAATTGATGGCTACTTGATTTCTGTGTGACTGAATTATCACAGTGATTTAAGATTCTTATCTAATATTTACCACTCTCTCACACTTATGCAGTCCTCCTTGGCCATTCCCATGTTTGTGCTGCTTGAGCAGGAACTTCTTACACTCCTCGTAAAGGTTACTTTACTATACCACATCCTACCACTTGTCACTTAAATTCTGATAATTTTCCAGCAGCCTTACACACTCTTTCCTCTTCTCTTGCACAAAAGAAGGTCTTAGTATTGCCAATGCTATTTCTAATATACTGCTCATACATAGCTGTTATTCATGTTGAGATTTAAATCATGAAGACTAGAGATATTAGCAATGTTATGTTATTTGCAGTTTCTTCTGGCTCAACAGACTCACAGCGTGCTCTTGCAATATGCTATGTTATATGAAAGTTAGCTTAAGCCACAACAAATTACCAGTTAGTATCTTTGTTGTGAAAATTGTGTACAGGCCTAGTTTAAAGCTGTGAAAAACTCATTTCTGCTATCCTTAGCACCACCTTAGCTTGCAAATAAGGGTGAACAGAAGCATTAAATATCTGCATCGCACATAAAAATCCTTGAAGTACCTCATCCTTACCTGAAAGATTCCTGTGCATCTGATGCCCACATACCTTGGCATATTCAAGTAAAACTCACTCCTGTGTGTTCCACATTCCAGGGGTTATGTACACCCAAATTCCCCATTCCTGTCCCATCTGGTTACTCATTCACCTTCCTCCATGGATCCTCAAGGGGCTTCCACTTCTTCTCAATACCCCTCTTCGTAAGACACAAAACACTTGTACTTCAACCATTTGCTTCTGTACTAAGAGGGGTAAAGTAGTACTCTAAAGGGCTCAGAGCTCATTCCCATCTTTTCCCCTACATTTATTTATGTTTATGCCTCCCTAGGAACAGCAAGAAACTGCGTGTATCCATACATATATATGAAACTTAGCCTTTTTAGATGTTGCCTTGGCTTCAGTTGTAACAGTTTTCTCCTTCTTAGTAGCTGGTGCATTGCTTTGTTTTTGGCTTTAGTCTGAAAACAATGCTGATAACACAACCAATGTTTTAATTGTTGCTAAATAATGCTTACCCTGATCAAGGACTTTTCAGTCTCTCATGCTCTGCCAGTCAGGAGGGGCACAGGAAGCCAGGAAGAAGCAGAGACAGGACACCTGACCCAAACTAGCCAAAGGGGTACTCTGTACCACAGCATGTCATGCCCAGTATATAAATGGTGGGGGGGGAGGGGGGAGGGAGAGTCACCCAGAAGGTCCAGATCACTGCTTGGGTCAAGCTGGATATTGGTAAGTGTGTGGTGAGCAATTGTATTCTTTCCCCTCATTATTTCAATTATCATTATTATTGGTGGTAGCAGCAGTGGTTTTGTGTTATACCTTAGTTACTGGACTGTTCTGATCTCAACCCGTGGGAGTTTTATTCTTTCGATTCTCTTCCCCATCCCTCCGGGAGCAGGGCAGCAGAAGAAGGGATAAGTGAGAGCGTAGCTGCATGGTTCTGAGTTACTGGCTGGGCTTAAACCACAACAGATGCATAAGCTAGATGGTCTGAATGATCTAGACCATCATCTAGATGATAGGCTACTGGACATAGTTTTAACTTGCATACAGAATTTCACAGAAAAAACAAAGATGGAAATATGAGTGATTCAAAATTCTGAAAAAACTCCAGCAGCACAGCCAAAGCTAAGCTAATATTAGCATCAAACTGTGCCAGTATGATTCTTCCTCCCTTATTTAAATTTTTTAAAGTATTTATAGCTCTTCTGAAAAGCTCCAACTCAAGAAACCCAGCTAAAATGTCAGTGGGCAACAATTTGAAATCCACAGTCAAAAGACATTAAAGTCATATTTAGTTATATAATTCATTGCTGTTGCTTTAATATGCAATAAACATGGCAGTAAATTGGAAAACACATCTACAATTTGTATTTTTTTTTAGAGAAGCTTTATAACAAGAAAAAAAGAAAAATGCTACACATTTTACTGAAACTTGCATTAATAACAGCATTTTATCCTATAAAAAGGCAATTGCACATCGGTTGTAGGGTTTAGAAACTGTCATGGCATCTGCATAAAATAAAATGCTTAGCAAAAGTACTAACAAAATGTTAAAGTTGTACTTTAAACTGAATGAAGCTTGGAGTATTTAATTTAGAATCCTCTTAATAATGGCAACTAATTTTCTTTGTAAGTACTATTCATTCCACTTATGAAGCTATTCCATAAAGCTTTGGGGACTCATAACACTAGACATACACATGCACACAAAAATCAGTAAATACCACATTCTCAGCTATGCTTTAACCTCAAACATACTTTTAAAAAAAAAAAGTCTTCAAAAAAAGATTTAAGTCTCTAATACATTTAATGCTACAAAATGAAGGACTTTTCCACGGCCAGAAGAGCTAATTTGACACTTGCAGTGTGATTTTGAGCCTGCTAGGTTACCTAAGTTTATCCCAAGAGGAGGACCATTCATTTGTCAAAATATGATGTACACTCCCTGGTTCCTCAAAGCAAAATGTAAGTCAGCAAATGATGTATATATACAGCTAAGGCTGAGAAATCAGGCCAGTACATTAAAAGAAGTATAAGACTGACTGCAAGACACCTGCTCCATTATTGCTGAAGACAAAAGTACAGAGTACAAGATGAACAAGAGTAAAGGAAATAATATAGGAAAGTTGATTGTTTCACGGACTTGAATGCTGTACTGCTGAACAGGGCACAGTCCCTTCACAGGCTGCAGAGCTCTGATGTGATGCCCAAAACTTCAAATACAACAGGCTTTTCTCAAATACCCATCAAGTAGGGTTCCCCATTATATGAGGCCTGTCCCTTCACTTTACATTGAGAATTGTAAACTGAGATCAAGAGAAGAATGTGAAATGGCAACTACAGTAAATGCAATACTGTACTATAAACAAATTTACGGAGCACAAGTAAGGTTATATACACCTGTCTATCATACATACCATATGACATAACACTTTGGTTTGTCATGCAGGCTTCTTAACTATGGTTAACTAAGAGCGATGAAGAACAGCAACAGATACTCCTTCTCCACCCTCATCTTCAGTACAAATGAATAGTATACTCAGCAAGTCACACAGACATTTATGTCAAAAGAGGAACACCAACATTCAAGAATTCTTGGTGCTATTTTAAAATCAACTGGATGAGGGAGACAGGAAACAAGTCAGTGAGATGCATCCTGGGTCTACTCCTACCCAACCTTTTCCAAACCAGTACCTTACTTGATTAAAGATTTTGCTCTTACTTCATTTACTTATGCTTATAAGGCATGCTTCAGATTTGGAAAAGTGAGATCTTTTTAGTTTGATTTTTTAAGTTTTCTTTGTGCTTTTAAAATATTTCTTTTTGTATTTTAAATTAATATACATGCCTGGGAGGATATCAAGAAATTTACCATTAAACCAATTAAGATACACATTACTCATGCTGCTAATTTTAAACTTCAAACTAAAGGTAAAAAGAACCACCACCTCTGAAATGCAAATAACTGAACTTCACACTTAACTCCTTATATCTGCTGCTTCAGGGGCAACAAGTAATGGTCCATGGTGAAACACACAAAGATAGAAAAGTACTGTTTGTTCACTTTGGCTCCTCCCCAGAAAGTCCTGCCTTGGCTGCTCCCTGGAAAGTCCAGGTTTGGCTCCTACCTGGAAAGTTCTGCTTTAGAACTTCCCAGAAATGTCTTGACTCTCAGAGACCTTTCTAGATATTGCTGGCCACTTCTTCCGATATTGGTCGGCCCCCTGCATCAGAATGAGTGCGCATTTTTGTCAGTATAAAAGCCTGAGCCTCATGCAATGCAGGGGAGGCAGAACCTCATACCACCCAGGTCAACATTACCTCTGTGGGGACACCCGCTAAGGTTGAGCCTGCCACCTTGCACTGTGATCATGATTCTCAGAGCTGGTTTCCTGTTTGCCTTCACAGGGTCCTTGGGGGTGGTAAGATTCTTCAGAAATATCCTTTACTGTATCCTTTATTATTTCTATATTTTCCTGTACTAATAAACTAGTTGAGAGTTCTATATTTGTCTCTTGTTTTCTCTCACCTGGAATCCTCAAACTCTGGAACATCTACTCATTGTGTTATTAGGCCTTTGAATTACTAATAACCAAAATGAAACAGTGAATAATAATAAACAGTAAGACCAAGTGTGTTACATACATCTTCATCTGATAACAAAAGATGAAGTCAGTACAGTTGACAGGTAAAATATTTTAAGACAACTAAAGATGAAATCACACTATCAATACAAGATAAATTCTAAAAATCTTAATAAAATAGCCTTTTAAATAATATTAAAATAGGCAAAAGCCTAAGTTGCTGTTCACAGATTGATGGATATCCTGACCTCTAAGGGATAACAGGAAAAAAATTAACCCAAACTATCAGTAGGTTATTGCACAGCTAAGTACAGTGTATAATTTTTGTGTTACCTTCCAATACCTAATTTCCAATCCATCACTCAGAGGCAGGATATTGCCTGGCTACACAGAGCAAAAGCAGTTGCTCTTCACTTAGAAACAGCACAGGAAGTGTAAAAACAGATGAGGAGGATGAAAGTATCTGTGACTTGTTTATTCTGAATGCTTCAAAAGCTTGTCTTAGGATAAATTTTTCTCTTAGCGCCATTCTTATGAAATCATATTATATTGCAAAATGAGAAAGCAGATAAATAAGGAGGAGAGTATGGTTAATGAAAAGTCCTCCATCAGCTTCTCAATCTACATCACATGGAAGCTAAACAGCAGAATAGCTGCTTTCTCAAGAAAAAGGCTCTCATGGTAGGCTCTTAGGTGGAGTCAAGCCCACGAAACAGGCCCAGAGAAATGTCATAGATGTGCACTGCACATTTAACTTCTAGACACTTGTATGCAATACACTTGTGTAGTTCTTGCAAATCACTTAATGAAAAAGAAGAAAGAAAATGTATGCGAAGTTACCTGAACAGGTAACTGAACTTTCTACTGCTGACACTCTGAATTACCTGGTCATAAATCTCACCTGCTACCCTCAAAATAAAATAATTAAAACAATTGAGCTGATATAACAACTTCTCTACCATCTGAAAGGGGAGATACTACTCCATTTCCAATTTTATTATCTTAAGTTTCCCATCACTTTTACTACTTTCAGACAAGGAGACCCACTTCTTTCTTTGCAACAGTTCTCATGCTTATTAACTCAACCCATTAAGAAATAGAAAACTATCCTGTCATGGATCAGTGAGTTGAAGCTGGTCAGGCAAAGGCCAGACATACGCCAGAGCCAGCACAACACTGACTACATTCACCCAAGAATGAGGAAAAACTTCCCATTCTTTTCAACCTTCCCAATATCCAGCTAACAATTATACTTGCACATACAACTAACCCATCTTACGAACCAATTAGTCTCCTAAATAGATTCAAAGTAGCAGGATAAAAACATTTCCTCACTACTGAGAAGAATTACTCCAACAGTCAGCATCTCAGGAATTTAAGAGAGGAAACACTATTCACTTCAACAACTTCATGGACTCCTCACAGCATCACTTTGAAGCAGAGAATGAGCACAATTTATATGGTGAAGCTGCTGTACTAATATATCTGAATGATAAATGACATACTTGAAATCACTTCAAGACCCTAAAGCAGAGAACTGTACCCAAGATGCTTAATTCCCCTGTTAGCACTTCAAGCAGAATAATTTGGCATCTTCCTAATGAATATGAAGGCAAAGAGTCATCAGCTGAGACCTCACAGATGCAACAACATGGCTATCAGGAGCCAGGCAGCTGTCCTTCCAAAACCACCTTACTTAGGCCACCAGATCATACTAAGCTGCAGAACAGCTATCCTGGAAGGAACATCACATGCATGTTATATGCTTTCCAATATTTAAGCTACCCTAGCTATTTCCACACATCCCTATGAAGTTTAACCCACATAATCCTCATTAATGAAATTTAATGATACATGACTTTGTAAACTCCAAGTAAACATCAGAATCCTTCATACAAGCACTGCTTTCCAGATATATTTTACATCCTTTCCCTTTTCTTTAAAAAGGGAACAAAGTAGGCATTTCCTTCCAAAATTGCTAATATAAGAAAAATGACAGCATAAATGTATCTGAAGAAAAAAAACCACTCAAAGCATTAAAATATATTACTAAAAAGATGTTTAGGTAAGAAAATTATCCGTTGCCAAAAATTTAGTAGCAACATCCATTAGTTCTTTCCCAAGGCACAGCTGTTCTTATTCATACGATGCTAATCCAGGTTTGATTAAAATATAAAATCTCTTTAGGAAACGACACCACAATTTTATTACACCACAATTTACAGCTTATCTGTCAAACAGTGATAATGCTGTACTTCTTATCAAACAACCTGTATGTCATCTATTATTATGTATGGAAACTCACCCTAAAATAACTTCACAATTGTCAGAGATAATTTTAAAATTAAGGAAGTCCATGGTTCAATAAGAAATACATTCAATTCATATAACAAGTTGTACTGAGCTATATCATGTACCTGTTTATTGGAAGACATATGGCAACATTCACTCTTACTTGTATGTGACAAGAAAAACAAGCGTTGCAGTGCCCCAAGCACCTGAAAAATGGAGTCAGGTGGCTGTACCATCACGACTGTTCCTAATTATACTAAAGATTATAGTGATGACTGTAAAAAGAGCTTCAGTAAAGAGGAATTTGAAAGAATTCTCATTACCACAACTTTGAAAGTAATTAAAACTGAAACAACAGACTCTATGCAAAGGCTTATATCAACATTTCTAAAAGGGCAGACAAAACAGGATAACAACTTTTAAGGTCAGTTTCATGATCTGGTTGAAGAGGCTAGAAATCTAAGGAGGACATATGGCATATAGGCATTTGATCACTGAGAGAAATGCTTAAAGTGAGAAGATTGGGCTGACATACAGTGGTTTAAAAAACACGTATCAAACTATCACTTCACTAAAACAGGTAACTAATTTTAACTTTTATCCTGAAGCTACTCAAACTGTAGTGATGAAACATGCAACTATTTCTGCCCCTCCCCCCAAAAAAATAAAATGACCAATATTTTTCTGGCTGTACCTTCATTGGCAATAATGAGGTTGGGAAATATTTTTTTCCTCCTCCAACTGTCATAGCTATGGACTCCTGGGAATAAACTACTGTACTTGTGAGCACTCACACAATGTAAGATACTGAATTACAAATAAGAAAAGCAGCCAAATCTCTTAAAGCATTCTAGCAGATGTTTCATTTCATTAATATCAAACCTTTAAAAACTGCACAATAAAGTAGTTTTGTATACCTTTCTTAGCTGAAATTACACCAAATAGCAAGATCATCCCTGATGAGACTTCTGGGCTTGAATATTGAGGTTTTAACTTCAGCAACAGGAGACAGGAATTCAGGTACTACCACTGTATCAGGTAAGTCAACATTTTAGCCCCTTTTTCAGCAATTATATTGATTTTAATTTTTCAGCAAATGCAACATTCACTTCTGTTCAACAGAAGAATCATAGGAATTAAAAGAACCTTTAGAATTGGGCTGCAAAATCAAGATTTAGCAGAAATAGCATTGCACTGAATCAGCACCTACTTCAGATCTTGTCTACGAGTTTACTAAAAAAAAAAAAAAAAAAACCCAACACTGGAAGATTTATGAAGAAATACAGAACTGAAGAGAAGAAAGAAAAGAATAGACCTATTGTAAGAAAATACTAATTTTAAAAAAGAAAACCCTTTCTTCAAAAATATGTTTTCCTTGAAACTTTCTTTCCAAGTAATTTCTCATGAACCTCACTGCAAAATATGAATTAGAAAGTCTTATTTTAAAGGCTTGCAGTGTTGGGTTATTTTTTTTTTTGTTGTTGTTTGTTTGTTGGGGGTTTTTTAAACACATGTAATTAAATTAATGCTAAAAAAAGTCAAGCAGCATCTTGTTTTGATCTAGTCAAATAAGGAAATACATTAATTTGAGTAAATGACCTTAAAAATCCAAATAGAATCATAGAATAGTTAGGGTTGGAAAGGACCTTCAGATCATCTAGTTCCAACCCCCCTGCCATATGCAGGGACACCTCACACTAGACCGTGCTACCCAAGGCTTCATCCAACCTGGCCTTGAACACTGCCAGGGATGGAGCACTCACAACTTCCTGGGGCAAACCATTCCAGTGCCTCACCACCCTCACAGGAAAGAATTTCTTCCTTACATCCAATCTAATCTCCCCCTGTTTAAGTTTGAACCTGTTACCCCTCGTCCTGTCACTACAGTCCCTAATGAAGAGCCCCTCCCCAGCATCCCTATAGGCCCCCTTCAGAGACTGGAAGGCTGCTAGGAGGTCTCCATGCAGCCTTCTCTTCCCCAGGCTCAACAGCCCCAACTCTCTCAGTCTATCCTCATATGGGAGATGCTCCAGTCCCCCAGTCATCCTCGTGGGCCTCCTCTGGACTTGTTCCAACAGCTCCATGTCCTTTTGATGTTGAGGACACCAGAATGGCACACAATGCTCCAGGTGAGGTCTCACGAGAGCAGAGTAGAAGGGCAGGATCAACCCCCTCAACCTGCTGGTCATGCTCTTTTTGATGCAGCCCAGGATACAGTTGCTTTCTGGGCTGCGAGCATACACTGCTGTTGACTCATGTTCATTTTCTCATCAACCACCATCCCCAAGTCCTTCTCTACAGGGCTGCTCTGAATCTCCTCTTTGCCCAACCTGTAGCTGTGCCTGGGATTGCTCCGACCCAGCTGCAGGACCTTGCACTTGCCATGGTTAAACTTCATGAGGTTGGCATCAGCCCACCTCACAAGTGTGTCAAGGTCCCTCTGGATGGCATTCCTTCCCTCCAGTGTATCCACTGAACCACACAGCTTGGTGTCATTGGCAAACTTTCTGAGGGTGCACTCAATCCCACTGTCCATGTCAGCGACAAAGATGTTGAACAAGACCGGTCCCAACACCGNCCTTCCCTCCAGCGTATCCACCGAACCACACAGCTTGGTGTCATTGGCAAACTTTCTGAGGGTGCAATCAATCCCACTGTCCATGTCAGCGACAAAGATGTTGAACAAGACCGGTCCCAACACCGATCTCTGAGGGACACCACTCATCACTGGCTTCCAGACGGACACTGAGCCACTGACCACAACTCTTTGCGTGCGGCCATCCAGCCAGTTCTTTATCCACCGAGTGCTTCTTTATCCACCGAGTGTCCCACCTATCAAATTGATGTCTCTCCGATTTAGAGACAAGGATATCGTGTGGGACAGCGTCAAATGCTTTGCACAAGTCCAGGTAGATGACATCAACTGCTCTACCCCTGTCCATCAGTTCTGTAGCCCCATCGTAGAAGGCCACCACATTGGTCAGGCAGGATTTCCCCCTAGTGAAGCCATGCTGGCTGCCACCATGTTTTTCATGTGCCTTAGCATGCCTTCCAGGAGAACCTGCTCCAAGATTTTGCAAGGCACAGAGGTGAGACTGACTGGTCTGTAATTCCCCGGGTCATCCATTTTTCCCTTCTTGAAAATGGGGGTTATATTTCCCTTTTTCCAGTCATTGGGAACTTCACCTGACTGCCATGACTTTTCATCTGTGATGGACAACACAGTGTTGATGCAGCCCAGGATACGGTTGGCTTTCTGCGCTGCAAGCGCACACTGAAGCCAGGTCGTGTTCATTTTCTCATCGATCACCACCCCTAAGTCCTTCTCTGCAGGGCTGCTCTGAATCTCCTCTTTGCTCAACCTGTAACTGTGCCTGGGAATGAGTCATTAAGAACCTCAGCCTTCTCAAAATCAGGGTAACCAGTTCTCCTGATAGCTTCCAGAGAGGGCCCACCTTGTCACTAGGCTGTCTTATTTGCAAATGTACCTATCAAATTCCTTCCTGTTATCTTTCACTTCCTTAGCCAAGTTTAATTCTAACTGGGCCTTAGCTTTCCTAACCTAGTCCCTAGCTTCCTGGACAACATCCCTATATTCTTCCCAGGCCACCTGTCCTTGCTTTCACCTTTTATAAGCCTCTTTTTTCCTTTGAAGTTTCCTGAGAAGATCCTTATCCATCCAAGGAGGTCTCCTGGCCCTCCTGCTGCACTTTCTTCTAGTCAGGACACAACACTCCTGAGCCTGTAGCAGGTTATCCTTGAATATAAACCAACAGTCTTGGGTCCCCCTGCCCTCTAGGGCTATATCCCACGGAACCTTACTATAAATGACTTACAATAATTGTAAATACTGTAAGTAACTTACAATAAAACCATTACTGTCATTTAGGCAAGTTTCTACAGTTAAACAGTATGCTAAGTGTAAACTAATCTGCCATTTGAAGGGTATCATTTATCCGTTTAATGTGAAGAAGGGAAGATGCAATTGGAGAACTCTTTTCTGGCAAGAAGTAATTTTAGTTATTACATAGCACTCTCTAGTGGCAAAAGGTGTTCAAGTCAACAAAGTCTTTATAGAATAACAGAATAGTTAGGGTTGCAAAGGACCTTAAGATTATCTAGTTCCAACCCCCCTGCCATAAGCAGGGACACCCCACACTAAACCATGCCATGCAAGGCTTCGTCCAACCTGGCCCTGAACACTGCCAGGGATGGAGCATTCACAACTTCCTTGGGCAAAACATTCCAGTGCCTCACCACCCTAATAGGAAAGAATTTCTTCCTTACATACAATCTAAACCTCCCCTGTTTAAATTTTGACCCATTACCCCTTGTGTTGTCACTACAGTCCCTAACGAAGAGCTGTGTGTTGTGGGGGTTTTTTTAACTAATTCACATGCAACTTTTTGCACAGCAATGTTTCAAATATCTTCCTGAAGACTACTGAAGCTGAATCTAGTAACATTTCAAGCCTTCTTTAGATTATGTCTTTTAGTTCATATCTTTGCAGAATATTCCATGAACAGGAAAGTGTTTGCATAACTCTCCATTTATGCTCTCTGACTTCATGCATAGTCCATAATTACAAAACACTTGAAACTGCTTGAGCAGTTTCTACAGTCTGCATATGTATTTCTTCAAGAAGTGTATTTGCATGAGGTTGGTAACACACAGGTTACAAAGACAGATCTGGATACTCACACATGTAACCAAGTTGCATTTTATATATAATAAATCGTACCTAATGCATATAAAGACCCAAATAATCTATTTCCATCAACCTGGACAAAAATTACATGTAAAATTTACAAGTGATAATATCTTACACTTTTTAAAGTAAGTAGTTTTATTTTAAGACAAATACTAGTTTTGCACATGTCAACACACGTTTACTTACCTGTCACTTGGGACCAAAGACATAAGGTTTGTAACTACCAGAAGCACAAAGGCACTTACTGGTCATTCAATCAGCTCACTTCCCACCTCCTCTTCTAACAGCAGGTTTTCAATGGGATCCTTACGCTCAACAATGAAGATTTCCCATTATATTTGCGATAGAAGCAAAAACCCTTTACATTATTTTTCAAATGCAAGATGAACTCATTTCCATGTTCATTAAATTCGTCTGAAACTCAACTGTTTGAAATGGAACAAACCACACCTTATTAGTTAATAACTCAGGAAAGGCT
Organism: Agapornis roseicollis; assembly: GCA_002631895.1. Lineage (NCBI taxonomy): Eukaryota > Metazoa > Chordata > Aves > Psittaciformes > Psittacidae > Agapornis > Agapornis roseicollis. The sequence continues at coordinate 12,256 of NDXB01018090.1, forward strand.
GGTTCATAAACTTTCATTTTATTATAGAACTTCAGCACAAACCTATTTTAGCTTTACTTTCTGGGAAAAATGCTTTTTCCCTGACAGATCAGTAAAACACTAACTTCCTGCTAGCAATAGAACAAACACATAAGACTGGCTAATCCATTTTCATTACAAAATTACAGAGATTGTTAATAGCTGTCCATAACAATCCTGAGTGATTAAAAGTGAAGTTACATTATACATAAAAAAAGAAAATTAGAAATATAAATATTATGAGCAACTGACTTACAATACACTTTGTTATAAAAAGACCAGCAAATCAAAATTAAAACCCTGAAGACAGCCAGTTTTTCTTTTCCTTTTTTTTTTTTTTTTTTTTTTTTAATTTT
>NDXB01018090.1:24960-56415 GCA_002631895.1 Agapornis roseicollis
AAAAAAAAAAAAAAAGTGGATGAAATACAAGCAGCATGGGAAGAGTGTCTCTGCATACACATATACACAATGTTTCACTCAGATTTAGTTTTTACCTATTAAATCAAAATCAAGAATACTCTGTAAAGAAAGAAAAAAAAAAAAAAGGCAAGAATATCCCTTGCCAAACAAAACATTATCATTGCTATTTCAGCCGGAAAATAAAGTAATTACAATTGTCTGACATCGATTAAAATCTCCATAAATAATCATTTACACAGAAAATTACCCTTCTACTGAAACTGCAATAAAAATAATAAAAAAACCCAAAAACCATGTTCAGTAGTTCTTAGAATTTTATTAGATAAGAAACTTCTTAATATACACTGAAGAATTTAACTGCTGTATGAAAACACCCTAAAGTACAGTTAAGATTGACTGCATGCCTTAATACTATGTACTCATAATTTACTCCTAATTTTTTTCAAATGTCCAAACATGTGACACTTTAACTCCTAATTTCTAGACTCCAAAAAGCCTTTTACAGAAACCGTAACACATTATTCCAAGTTATTTGCTCTTTTCAAAAGTTATTTTCAAATTCTATTATCCAAAGTTTGATGGCATAAAAAGAGCAAGGGTGAAAATGAAGTTAATGTGAAAATGAACATGCAATGTTGAGTCACATGAAAAGTTAGTATAAATCCTCCCCCACACCCTGAACCTACACATTTGAAAAATCACGTCTCCCAGGAAAAAAATTAAATGAAGTTCTTCAAATTCAGAAGAGCTTTTGGGGATTTTCCCAAGTCAATTTAATTGTAACCATTTAAAAATACATCTGCAAAACAACCCAAATGTCCCTGCCCCAACCCTACATAAGAGGATGTGAAAGAAAATACTGGTGTTCTTTTGTTTGTTTCACTCATTTTAAAAGACTGTATTTCTAGTCAGTAATAATAGTAATAACAACAATAATCCTGCATGTTCGTCTTTCCCTCAAAAATAAATAGCTCCAAGTATATCAGAGACCTGATATACTGACTTAACCCAACAAAATGCTGCCAAACCTCACTTTTTAAAGCTTTAACGTAAGAGTTCATCAGAAGTGCAAGTCTCATGTGAGTTACACAGTCAAGAACTGTGAAAGCCAACGAAGTTTTCATTTGCAAAACACTGTCAACATCAAGATGAGTCATGAAATCTATAGTCTTGCTTCTGAAGAGTCTGGAAGCTAACGAGCCTAGGGTCTCACTGGCGCATTCTTGAAGTCTACAAATGAAAGTAAGCTTTTTTGGTTAGTCAAATGCCAGGGATAGGGGATCACTGAAATACTGCACATTGTTAGGAAGGGTGCTGAGAACAAAATAATGTTGCTCTGTCACTCTGTAAGTGCTTGGTGTGCCTGTATCTCAAGTGCTCATGTACAGTTCTGGTTTCTGCATCTCAAGTAGTACATAGTAGGTACAGGAGGTATAGAGAAAATCACCTAAAATCATAAAAGCAACAGAGTAGATGGATCCAAAGAGGAGATGGTTGAGGGGGCCATGCCTGACACTCACAAAATCTTAGTAAGAGTGGAAAAGGTTAATGCAGTGCTGTTATTCACCAGATCCTGCAATACTGGAACTGGAAGATACAAATTAGTAAAAGAAACAGATAAAATTATTTGCTGCCACTAGAAGCTGGGAAAGCAGCTGGTACCAGCCCAATCACAGAAGTACCTTAGATAAATGAATGGACAAGGAATCTATAAGGGTATACTAGCAAGCTCAGATGAACATAAGGAGAATGGAACACAGAGGATGGCCTGTCACGCAGGCTCTCCCTGACCACCACTTCCTGCTCTTGGGGTCAGAGACAGGACACAGGGCAAGGTGCCTGCTGATCCGATTCAAAAGGGCACTTAGGTTGTTAATGAGAATGCAGCTCGATTAGTCAACTTTGCAATTTGCCATTAAAGGAGACAGGATAATTGAACTGAACAGAATACCGATTTAGAAATCAATGTTTAATACACCTTCCATCACTGCTATTATCCCCCAATACAAACAACAGAGAAAATGGTGTGGAGAAGAGTAATGAAGCCACTAGTTTACTGATCATTAATGATGTTAGTTAAAATTTCCAAGATCTTTATTACATTTCCAGTGAAGTACAGAAATATTTGCCCCAATCTCACAAATGAAAAACAAGCATGAAAGTATAAAGCTGCAAAAAATCCTTTGTGGTGAAAATCAAAACCCAAATGCACAATCTGGTGCTTTACAAAGATTTCTCTTTCTCTTATTTAGAAGACATTACAAATAGCAGCCTGAAAATGATAAATCACAAGTGGCTGTCCTATAACTATCCCTATAATAAAGAAAAAAAACAAAGACAAAACCAAAGAAAACCACAAAACCCTACCTTTTAAAACATTTTTCACCTGCACTGATTTTTTTTCCAAACACGTTGTATTTCCTTTGCATCATCTCTCTTCCATTGCTTTCTTTCCTCCACCCACTCATTTCTGTCAGTTAAAGATACTTATGCACGCTTTCATATATCTTATTTCCTATAGATTTGATCTGCCATACCACCTAATTTGTTTATTTTTATTTATAGGTCTTTTCAGCTTGATTTTTCATTTTCAACTGTTTGTGCCTATCTTCTTCCATATTATGGGGTGAATATTCCTTTTGTGGTGCAGAAAACAATTTAAAAGCTGCACCAAACCATTTGCCTAATCCTTCTGAGTGAAACAGAGACAAGAAGCAGCAAAGTACAGCTCAAGCTCAAGAATCATTCATCAGCTCAGTAAGTTCAATATCAGTTCCACTACCTTCTTTTGAGGAGAAAATGGACAACGAATAAGAAATTTACTTTAGGCTTCCCCATTCATACACTGTGTCATGGTTTAAACTCAGCCCGGTGGTGAGTCCGTTGTTTCTTCATCTTGCTTCACCCTTCTTGCCTCTCTTTTGCTTTTTCCTCTTGTATACAGGGGCAACCGATATTGGCATGAATTGGTCCTCTGGTTTAGCTGCAGTGATTATCACTGTGGTATGAGTAGCGGCTGTACTTGTTGCTGGGGGTGGTGTAGCTGCTGTGCTTGTCGCTGGGATATCTGCGCTGTCCGTTACAGCCAAGGTTTCGGTAGCGGCTGTACTCTTTGCTTTACTCTCAGATACAGGGGCATTTTTTCCCTTTTTAAGGTGCTGGATAATATTGTATGAGGCCCTGTAAGCACAGGCCAAGCCCCAGCACGTTGCCATGATTTGTCCCTCTCTGGTATGGCCAGGCTGACACCCCACCTCATTTAAGTGCTTCACTAATTTTTCCAGATCTTGTACTTGTTCAGTGGAAAGATTCCAAGTTACTGGAGGGGCCCACTGACCTAAATGCTTGCCCATACTGTCCCACACACCCTGCCACTCATGGCTGTCCAGCCTCGGGGAAAATTGGTTGGTCCCCCATATCATCGTCTAAAGATAGACAAGACCCAAACCTGACTCTGGTTAACCCTTGAGATCAGACCAAATGGTCGTGAGCCAAACATACCCTGCATGCGTCCCAACACGGTGATCCCCATCACTATCAGCATACAGGTCTCAACAATATTAAAAGGCCATTCAAAATCCCCAAAACTCTCAAACGATGCTGTAAATCGTCTGGGGGGAGGACTGAGAGGGTAGAAGAGTGTCTCCTTCACAGGTTGACCACCCCAGAAGGAGAAAAAAGAAGTGTAATTGCCAAACACTGTTATTATATACCTCCCAAAGTATAAAGGTGGTGGCCACACTGGGAACATAAACCAGATCAATTTCATGATCAGTGACTCTATTGTATTACAAGTCATTATTATAAAATACAATGAGACCAAAACCTTAGTCCAAGCCTCCCCCCAGATACAGCGAATACTGGCTGTACGTAAGGTATGCTATCCTGAGACCGTGAGATCAAGAGGAAAAACCTCGAGAGCCAATAAATCAGCATTGTGACGAGTGACTCCCAATCCGGTCAGATCTGTTGTTATCTTAACCCTTCGGGCCCCACGTTGGGCACCAAAAAGAACTGTCATGGTTTAGACTCAGCCACGCATCTCGTTCACTCACTCAACCACCCCCCCCCTTCTTGCCCTCCCCTCTTTCCTCCCCACTGCCGGAGGGATGGGGAGGAGAACTGAAGGAATGTGACTCCCACGGGTTCAGATAACAACAATCCAGTCACTAAGGTATAACACAAATCACTATTGCTATCGCCAATAATAATAACGATAAGGAAAACAAGGGAAGAGGGTACGATACCACCCGCCGAAAACGAGCCCGACCGGGAAGTTCCCTCTCCTTCCGGGTAACTCCCAGTTACCTCCTGGGCATGACGTGCTATGGTATGGAATACCTCTTTGGTCAGTTTGGGTCCTGTCCCTCCTTCCTCCCGGCCTCCCCTCCTCCCCGGCAGAGCATGAAGCTCACAAAGTCCTTGGTCAGGGCAAACATTGCTTAGCAACAACCAAAAACATTGGTGTTATCAGCCTTGTTTCCCGGGTTAAGTCAAAACACCAGCTACTAAAGAGAAGAAAAACTGACTGCAATTGCTGAACCCAGGACACACTGATTTATACTTTTACAAAGTGCTACACAGAAGACAACTTGACGTTTGTGTATGAAGAATCAAGTTTAACCACTGAGAAACCTGCTTTACTATAAAATTTTTAATGTCATCCAAATTATTCCACCACTGAGATTGGCCTAGTGTTGGTTGACAGATGGCTTTATAAACTTCGAAACTGAAAAATGAATCCATGGAAGTGTATTACTTGGGCTTATGTATACAATTTAAGTATTTATCATGCGCAACTGTAAGTGCGGTACAGTGTTTCAAATAACACCAACAAAGCATGCCCATTACCTGCTGAGAAACAGGGAAAAAGAGAAATAATTTACACAATGGCATCAAACAACTTCAACAGATGGCCATCACTGATCAACAAGCTAAAATAAATCATAATTCTTACAAATTTGGCAAAACAAGATTTCTTTTTTGTAAAAGCCTGTCTTTGTAAATATGTATGGCAAGTTTTCAGTTAATTCTAGCACTTGGAGTGTAACCGAAATCACAGAAGAGGATTTAAAGAATTCTGAAGATGCCTTTTAAACACAGATTTGTCTTATACAACATCAACTTTAAATACAGCTTGCTGTATGAATAATTTGGTAATTTAGCGTTTAGGTGCATTTTTATGTATCACTGTCAAGCTGAATAATTACAGAAAGTTTTCATTTATGTCAGATTGCTTTTATAAGGTGAAATCACTTGAGGACAGACCTAGAAACAATTTTCACTTTAAGAAACTCAGAATCAATACAAAGTTCAGAACACATATAAATTCTATCCATACTACAAAACCAAAAATGCTTATGATTATGTCAAACATAATCTAGATCTCTTAAACTTTTCTTCTAAACTATATACAAAAAATAAGAAAAGATTGTACTATACTTTCTTATGATTCATATCCAGCAAACAGGGCTGTCAGGCACTATCTCACACTTAGTTATTTCTATACAAGCCATACTGACCCCTCTACACACACTTCTACAGAGAAAGACTCATTTTCAGAAGATGAGCTTTCTGTCAGGTGTAAAGGCACACTAGCTTTTCTGCCTTTCCTGAAAGGTAAGTTAGGTTTTTTAGGTTAGGACAGTTTAAATTGCTATAGCAAAGACAGAGAAGGAATTAGAGAACAAAAAAGCTGCCTTGATAAAGTTCTTGGCAAAAAATGTTACTGATTATGCCTGTAGAGAAATGAGCTTCTATACCACTAGGACCTCATTTGAAGCTGAAATTAGAAGCATTAAGCTTAAGATCAAAACTGTACATAACATGAAATGAAGAAAGGGATCTGTATTGTTTGAAAAATCCAAGACTATCACTAGATCTTAGGAAAAATAAAAAGTACAGATTGAACACATACTGGAAAAAAAAAACAAAACAACCCCGAACAAAAACCCAAACATTGATAGATGAAAAAATAATCAAGCAACACCTAAAATGGAGACCTGGGAAAAATTTTCTGTATTTAACAAAGTTAAAGAGGAAACATGCAATAAAAACTCTTCAATGTGGTCTCCTTCTTTTAGAAAGAGTGATTAGCTCTTCATCCAACTCTCCCAAAAAACCAAAACCCTGCATGCCTGGAGTGAAAAAATGAGTTGTGAAAATACTGTTAGTGAAAACTCTCAAAGGCCTGGGTGACATTTCAGGATTACTTTCTTTTAATAATATGTTTCTGCAATACAAACCAAGATAATTTTTACTTATCTCAGTGTCCTGGGTTGAGCAGTAGCAGTCATTTTTTCTTCTTCATAGTAGCTGGTGCAGCACTGTGTTTTGACTTTCGGCCTGGGAACATAGCTGATAACACCAATACTTTTAGTTGTCGCTAAGTAATGCTTATTCTGACAAAGGACTTTCTGAGTCTCATGTTCTGCCAGGGAGGAGGGGAGGCCAGGAGGAAGCAGGGACAGGACACCTGACCCAAACTGACCAAAGAGGTATTCCATACCATAGCACGTCATGCCCAGGATGTAACTGAGAATTATCCAGAAGGGCTAGTGCTCTGGGGGGCTGGAGGAGGTATTCAGTCAGTGCTCAGTTGGGTTGTGTGTTGTGAGTTACCTGTCAGTGGTTGGTGAGATGCTGTATTCTTTTCCCTTGTTATTTCCTTTATCATTATTATTATTGGTGGTAGCAGCAGTGATTTGTGTTATACCTTAGTTACTAAACTGTTCTTATCTCAACCTGTGGGAGTTGCATTCTTTTGATTCTCCTCCCATCCCTCTGGAAGCAGGGGAGGGCAAGAAAGGGGGGTTGAGTGAGTGAACGAGCTGTGTGGCTGGGTTTAAACCACAACACTCAAGAATTATGTTATCACTGTATTACATACAGTATTAGAATTTGGAAAAGATTTTAAGATTTCAGTGATAGACAAATGAAGAAAAGCTAATTTGTATTGTGCAGCAAAGTGTTGGGGTTTTTTCCTAATCTCTGAAACATCAGCATATCTGCACTGTTAGAAATAAAATATTTACATAGCAGTCAATGCTTCTCAAAGCACAATACAAATACAACAACTAATCAACATATTGCTTATGGAACCACTTTTATTTCTCATGTGCAGTAACTAAGGTAAAGATGATTTCAGTTGCCCAAGTTTAATCATTCCATTATCAAGAAGTCCTCTTACAAGGTTAGTAACGACTTCGCAGTGAAAAATCTTTCAAATCCTTTTCAGCCTTACTGGGGTTCCTGCCAGCAACTCTTGAGTCTGTTTTTCATTTAGGTCAGTGATATAGAAAGCTTGCATTTTAAGTCAGAACAATGCTCAAAAGCTTCTTTAGCATGTCTGTGTACTTTTTCTGATTACTACAATTCTCTGCTGGGGGAGGAGAGTGAATCTGGAACTACTTGCTAACTTAGATCTGCAGACACTGCTTTCTTCTCAGTTTATTTCAACTGGGACTATGCTCCATCTGCTTCCTCCTCAAGAGTCACCTCCTCACTTGTTTTAACATCTTCATAAATTGAACCATATCTGGAATGATTTTTGGCAAGTTATTATCCACTAAGTTTCCATCAAACACAAGAAAACTGTAAAACAGGTATCTATTATTCCTATATGAAGACAGACTGAGCAAGTTGGGCCTGGAGAAGAGAAGGCTCCCGGGAGAGCTTTATAGCAGCCTTCCAGGATCTACAGGGGGCTACAGAAAAAGTTGGAGGGGGATTTTTTACAAGGGCCTTTAGGGATAAGACAAGGAGTAAAGGCTTCCAGCTGAAAGAGAGTAGATTTAGATTAAAGAAGTTCACTACAAGGGCAGTGAGGCACTGGTACAGGTTGTCCAGAGAAGCAGTGCATGCCCCATCTCTGGCAGCGTTCAAGGCCAGGCTGGACAGGGCTTTCAGCAATCTGGTCTAGTAGAAGGTGACCCTGCCCACAACAACGGGCTGGAACTAGATGACTGATATGGTCACTTCCAATCAAAACCATTCTATGGTTCTATGATGGTTCTATGTCAGAGACCTACTGGTAAGGCTGAAAAGTGAGACACTGATGCTTAATCAGTAGCTACTTTCACTGAGCCACTCGCCCAAGTGGAAACTATGATGACTGCACCATCACCAGTAGAAAGCACAGGTATCTGAGGCTGCCTGACCAAGGACGGAATTCAAGAAAAAAGTTTTGTCTAGCTTATATAGAAAATCACATCTCTTCACATGTCACTGCCTGGAAAATAATTATGCATAGCTACCAACATTTCGTAGTTTAGAACTGTGCTAGTCCTGAAACATTTACTCTTTTTACATTTTGTGTTTTCCAACACTCAGGAGACTGGGTCTACATTTTAATTTGTCTCCACTCAGGCAGAGAATTACAAATGGTGTAATCATTAGTAGCAAAAACTATTGAAGCACTAAACAAAAAAAACCCCACCCCATATAATCAATGCTTAATAAAAGGAAAGAAGTTCTCTCTGCACTGACAGACACATTTAATACGCCTTCTAAAGTGATTTCTACACCATGCTTTCTATAGCAGCCAAGTACTTTAAGGGAAACATGGAGCACTTCATCATTACTAATTCAACCTACCAGTATTAGATAACCTCAACATTTTTCAATTTAGAACAAATTAAAAAAAAACAGGAAAGAAACATTTCCCACATTTACAGCATTATTCTATAGGCATTGTCCTGGGTTCAGCAGCAGCAGTCAATTTTTCTCCTTCTTAGTAGCTGATGCAGTTCTCTGTTTTGACTTTCGGCCTGGGAACATAGCTGATAACACCAATATTTTTAGCTGTCACTAGGTAGTGTTTATTCTGACCAAGGACTTTCTGAGTCTCATGGTCTGCCAGGGAGGAGGGGAGGCTGGGGGGAAGCAGGGACAGGACACCTGACCCAAACTGACCAAAGAGGTATTCCATACCATAGCACGTCATGCCCAAGATGTGGCTGGGAGTTACCCGGAAGGAATAGTGTTCTGGGGGGTTGGATGAAGTATCTATCGGTGCTTGGTCGGGTGGGGTGAGTTACCTGTCGGTGGTTGGTGAGATGCTGTATTCTTTTCCCTTGTTATTTTCTTTATCATTATTATTATTGGTAGTAGCAGCAGTGATTTCTGTTATACCTTAGTCACTAAACTGTTATCTCAACCTGTGGGAGTTGCATTCTTTTGATTTTCCTCCCCATCTCTCCAGGATTAGAGGGAGGGCAAGAAAAGGGGGGGGATGAGTGAGTGAATGAGTTGCGTGGCTAGTTTTAAACCAGGACAGGAGTTTAAACAGAAAGAAATTCAGCCTTTTAAACTTTTACTACAGTGACACCTTGTGGCTACATCTGACTTACTTTGATACCTCAAAATTTTCCATTTTCTTGTAATTGCTTTAATGAAGTTCTTCAAATTTGTGTTCTAGGAAAAAGCAAAATGATGAAGCCCCAAAACAAAAATTAAAGGATGAAAAAAGAGAGACGGATAAAACAGAAAACAGCCTTGTTGTCCTGGGTTCAGCTATAGCAGTCATTTTTTCTCCTTAGTAGCTGATGCAGTGTTGTGGTTTTGACTTTCAGTCTTGGAACAACACTGATAACACCGATGTTTTTAGTTGGTGCTAGGTAATGCTTACTCCAACCAAGGCCTTTCTCAATCTCATGCTTTCAGAGGGATGGGGGGAAAGCAGGAAGGAAGCAAAGACAGGACACCTGCCCCAAACTAGCTAAAGAGGCATTCCATACCACAGCACGTCATGCCCACTATATAAACTGGGGGCAGTTACACAGAAGGGCTAGATCACTGCTTGGTTGGGCTGGGTATCAGTCAGTGGGTGGTGAGCGGTTGTATTCGCTTCCCTTGTTATTTCCCTTATCATTATTATTACTGGTGGTAGCAGCAGTGGTTTTGTGTTATACCCTAGTTATTGGACTGTTCTTATCTCAACCCATGGGAGTTACATTCTTTCAATTCTCCTCCCCATCGCTCCAGGAGAAGAGAGAGGAAGATGGGGGGATGTGAGAGAACGGCTTTGTGGTTCTGAGTTGATGGTGGGGCTTAAACCACGACACTTGCCTATTCAAATATCTTTAAAGGCATTAACATTCACTTAATGTACTTGCACTTTTTTATCCACCCAGAAAGTACTGTGGCTTAGAATCAAAACTCTGACTGCTATATCAATGTGATAATCTGGTTTTGTGGTTTTATTTTTTGTTTGGTTATGTTTGTTTGGTTTTGGTTTGGTTTTGGTTTGGTTTTTGTTTTGTTTTGTTGTTTTTTTTTTAATGAACTATTGTTGCTTCTGCATATTACATCTGTTATCCATATTGGTTATGAAAATTACCATATAAGCAGCTCTCTTACAGTTTTTATCACTGATTTGTTTAAACACATGACAATCCAAATTTTCAGGACTATGGACTAGCTGCTATATAGGACAGAGTTACTTTCTTAACATAATCAAGAAGATTGTATTCATTTTGGCTTATTTAACTGGTACGTATTGAAAATACTCAGAAATAGGAAATAAAAACATTCACTTCAAAAATGAGTAACAAACCGTACAAGGAAAACAAATACACAAGCATTCTCTTCTACATTGCCACACTGTTAAAAAGAGGGAAGGTGGTATAACGATGAAGCTGACATTTGTTCCTAACTTTCACAGGGACCTGCTTACATGACTATTTTTTGCCTCCAATCTTCTCTCTAAAAAAGCCTTCCTCTCTACATGATAATTGCTATGTAAACGCAAACAATGAAATTAGGACCAAAAGAAACACTAAAAATCCCACACCAGACCATATTAAAAAAGAAACATTACCCTGTAATTGCCTCTTACTTGCTTTTTCTGCTTAGTATATAGCAGTTCAATGTTTAAAGGTGATGGAATAATGTCTGCTTTGAAGCATTTAAAACAAAAATCTAAAATACAACTATGGCAATAAAAAGCCAAGGTATTATACCTAGCACTTCCTCTCATTGAAAGCAACCCACGCAAAATCAAACACTGTAGCTACACAGCCACACACTACACCCCCTGCTCCAAAAAAAAAAACCAAACAAAAAAACCAAACCCAGACCCCCTACTCATTAAAAACAAAACAAAACAAACAAACCAACAAACAAAAAAAAAAAACAAAATGCAAAAAAGAAAACAAAACCCCCAGCTCAGAATGTTGCAACCCTGTCATCTGTTAGGCTTAAATTCAATGCCTAAAACATAATCTTCCTTGTACAAATTAGCTTGTATATTCAAATCAGGGATTACAACCTACAGATAACAAATAAATTATCTCTGTGTGTGAGAAAGCATAAATAATCTTTTCATTTCCTATTTATCATAGAATTTCAGAAGATTTTGATTGCTGCCCTTCCATTTTCCATCTACTTATCTAGTAAAAGGTTATGGCTGCGAAAAGTTACTCGGAACCCGTGAGACATAAACTGAAGCACACCAGTAAGTAACAGGAAGAAGAGTGTAAAGAAGAATGTAAGTCATCTTTGCACACTACTTAATTGATTCTGCTTAATCAGTTTGGGTGGCTTAGTGCCTGCTTTACCAAGTACATATTATCTTTCAGGGGAAGCACAACAATGCCCACAACTCTAACACTATTGTGAATATTCAACAATGCTCCATTTATCAAAAAAAACTCTGAAGTCATGCTAGGACTATGACATATGGTACAATAAATGACTTGTTAAAGTGATTGAACAGGTCTTAATTCATTGTGGTATAAATTCTTTCATTTAACAACTAACTGCCAGAAGGTGGCATTGTTTCCTTTCAGATAATACGAGGCATTGATTGTAGATTTGAAAATGGATATATCTAAAAGTGAAAGGTTTTCAAAAAACAAATAAAGCAACCTACATACATGCAAATAAAATACACTCCTATCAATTTTTACTTCCATGAAAAAGGTTGAATGGCTTCTTAAAAATCAGGTGAACACATTATTTTAGCTCTTGACAGCTTTCATCTTGCATAACTAATATTTGTGTGAAAGGCAACTAAAAAAGGCAACTAACCTTGTCTGTTACACAGCTCACATGCCCTTTATAATCTACGTATGAACAATTGCTCTACTGTATCAGATACAAACTGTCTTTCAATGTGTACAGAATCTGGTACATTCTACTTCCTTGCTTTAAAGAAAGGTGTCTAAATAAAAAAAGCTAATAGGCCAAGTCTCCAAATACTTGTTGCTTCTCAAAATGTCATCCCATACAGTGATGCCATAAAGCCCTTTAAGCTTGTCCTGGGTTCAACAGTAGCAGTCATTTTTCTCCTTCTTAGTAGCTGGTGCAGTGCTGTAGTTTTAACTTTCAGCCTCAGAACAGCACTGGTAACACGGATGTTTTTAGTTGCTGGTCAGAATGTTTACTCTGACCAAGGACTTTCTGAGTCTCATGCTCTGCCAGGGAGGAGGCAAAGCTGGGAGGAAGCAGAGATAGGACACCTGACCCAAACTAGCCAAAGAGGCATTTCATACCACAGCATGTCATGCCCACTATATAAACTGGGGGGAGTTACCTGGAAGGGCTAGATCACTGCTTGGTTGGCCTGGGTATCAGTTGGCAGGTGGTGAGCAGTTGTATTCTCTTCCCTTGTTATTTCCCTTATCATCATTATTATTGGTGGTAGCAGTAGTGGTTTGTGTTATACCTTAGTTATTGGACTGTTCTTATCTCAACCCATGGGAGGTACATTCTTTCAATTTTTCTCCCCATTCCTCCAGGAGCAGGGGAGGAGAAAGGGGAGAGACGTGAGCGAGCAAGCTGCATGGCTGGGCTGAAACTACAACAGAGCTAAAATAAATTTGTTTAAGAAATAAAAACCCCCAAACATCACCTGTCTCAAACCCACACCAGTAAGAAACTGCATTGAGAAAGAGACTTGGTTTACCATCTTCTGCTGAAAATGCATGCAAACCTTTAAAAAAATGCTGCCTGGTTCCCCAAGTGGTTGCTTGCAAAGAGATTATGATCTTCATTAGTAAGACAAAATGGGAATAAATGATAAATTGTCTTTTTACTACTGATGGCAAGTAATGGCATCAGTATGCCATTAAACTAATGGCAAGATGACAGAGCAAAGTATGATGCTTGCAAAGCACTCCTCTCTACTGTTGCCCATGAATAAAAAACTTCTGGCACCAGGACTTCTTGTACTGACTCAAGAGTACAACAGAAGCAGTGCTGAGTAATATGGAAACAACTAGTTTTGAATGTAAAGAACACAGTCATTAACCTAGTGCTGGTAAATGTAAGTGATCTGCTGAGTTTTTATAGTCTTCCTTTACAAACAGGGCAGGCCTTTACATTTTCAAATTAAATAAACAGGGCTTTTTTTAAACTGCTGATAATCTGATAATTTCTTTCTAAATGGCATATAAACCACTTAAACCTATCTACCCTTAGATAAGCATGCATAACTTATCTGTAAAATCCAAATATTAAATATTAGAAGAATACATTCTGACATAATCTCGTATTAGCTCATAACAGTACTCACTACACTGGAAATCATCTCTTTTTAGATGACAAAAACTGCTATGTATTTTAGGATTTCTGGTTTGAGTATGTCAGTATCTTACAGATAACTAGTTTAAGACACTTAAGTGCATAAAACTACTTTAAGTACTAATTGCAAACCCCGATTTAAAGACAAAAAAAAATAATACTAGTTTACTTCTTTCTAAACAGAATATTAATTAAAGTCAGATAAATAAAAGTTTCAAATACTAATATGGAAGTATGCAAAGCCTCCCTGCACTCAAAGCATACCCCTAATCAAAGCCGTGACAACCTTCAAACTAGACCTAACTATTTATATTCATATAAGTAAATAAAAACAAAATTCTTGCAATGGAACCGCTCAAAAATTGTCTACAATTTTAGGTTTCTTATTACATTTAAAATAGCCTTTTCTTCTTATTTGCAAGAAAAGAATACATAAAGAGGAGCAGCAAATTATAGCCACGGTACTTTTACTTCTGACTGGCAAACGCACTCTTACTATAATGTAGGCTTCAATTCACTGATGTAAAGACAGATTACAGAACAGCCTTATCTAAACCACCCTGAATTATCATGTTGTCTCACAACTGAGAACTTGTATTGCCTTAAGGTGACTGTTCTTTAATAAGAACTCATAAATTTACGCTGCTACATGACTTCACCCACTTGTTCAAAGTAGCTGTATCTCCAGGGAATTCCCCACCACTCTGTGGATATGATAACAAGGAACAGAATTTATAGAAAATAACAGGCTTACTGGGGATCATTGAGCAGAACTGGAAAAATCAGAGGCATGAAGACTATTTGATAAGGAAGTCTCTGCTGTAGCTACCTGGAAAACTGTATACTTCAGATACCTGATAAAATAAAATTGCGAGGGAAAGGCTTCCAGGTGTGTTTGCGTGTGCGTGTAAGTAGAAAATATATAGGTATGTATACAAAAATCACCACATGAAATAAGCTCTCTCCTATGCTCCTCCAATAGAGGGCAAGTCACCTACAGAGGATTAAAAGATCACTGGAGTGCTAGAATGTATAAGATTTCCTTCTGTGATAAAAAATTAGTAAGGTGCCACCTAAATCTCTGGAATAATGTACTCCCCTCCACTCTTCCTTCTGAGCACTTTCAGGCAAGGCTACAAAGAGCCAGCACCAATACAGAACAACGATGTTCCCAAAATGTAGTAGACTCACACACACAGATGAAGACAGCTGAAGGGCTTATGACAAACAGATAAACTGGTGTTGAAGTAGAAAAGTCACTTTCGGACAAGTCTTTGAAAGAGGCCAAAGAACGGCTGCCCTTTTGAAAGAAGATTCAGGAAAGTCCTACCATAACACCCCAGACCTCTTCAAATCTTGTTAACAAGCCATCCACTTTGCACCAAGTTAAGGTCATACACACAGAAAATAACTCCAGGAAATGTAAAACACAGCTACAGATTCCACGAGGCATTTCATCATTGTTACAGGATTTATCATAGGCAACAAAATTTCTCAGATACACACACAAAGTATGGGGAAGCACCAACCACTTCAGAAAGAGTAAAATCAGAATCATAATACTTACGTGGAAAAGGTGAGAATGCATTTGTTTGTATTAGGAAAAATAAATTTCAAGTCAGTTGTATTCAGTATGATCTTACTAAAAGACAAGAAGGCTGAGGCAGAGTTATCTAAGGACAGACAGACACGTGATGAATCAGATTTTTCACAGACTACAACTGCTTGCCAGCAAGCCCATGTCACAGAGCAGTAAAGATCAGAGACAGCGGCCATTTCTTTGGAAAAAAGAAAGCACTTGCCCATTTTGGGGATTTGAAGTGTTGCTGTGCCAAATAAAAAGTTTGTTTCTACAGAAGATAATTATCATAACACAGGGCGTTTTTTTTTAACTCTTAGGTTCTATGACCCAAAACCTAATGATGATAACATTGGAATCTAAAGATTATAGCCTCTTTATCAATAAGCTTCGTTCACTTTTTGGGTAAAACAGGTTCAATGTGATTACAAGCTTTTTCCAGAATTCCCAGCATCTACAGTAAAAAGACATCATCACCTTAGTAATGATTGAACCCATCTAGCTGCTTTGGTTTACACAAAGCATTGCTCAAACCTCTTTAGCCCTAACTCTCCCCTTCCACAAGTAGTTAAACCACTTTTTCAATACAACAGTAGAAAACATATAAAATACATTAAAATGTAAAGTAAATTAAAATGTAAAAAAATGTAAACACATTTTAAACATTTTGAAAGCCAAGTAATTATGTTTACTACTGAGTGAAATAAACACATCAGCTGCAATAGGAAAAGTGAGCATGACTCAAAAGAAAGAAAAAGGGAAAGAAAGGAGAAAGAGATACATAGTTAGACATGAAAGCACCAGATTTTTGAAACAGGATGCTTGCAATTTATCACCTATATTTATATTTAAAAAGCATCCATCAAAATAGACACATTTATTTTAAGACAGCTGATGAAAGTTGTATATAATACGTTTTGAGATATACCTAATACAGTAGCAAAATCCAGCAACTTATTCTTGCATCTACATTATTTAATGATAGCTATGCAACATTAAAGTCATGAACTAACCTGCAGACACGGGCAGGAAAATACAGGTTCTGCCAGGACCGACAGAGGTATTTAGAGTGATCAATAACCCGAATCCAGTCTAACTCATCCATGGACACCTCAATGTAGTAGGAATAGGACCTATAGATCATCAAAAAACACTGGTTAGAATGCAAGCAGCCACATTTTAGTTATTGTGTTTTACACTTTCTTCTGCATTTCCAGCTGTGCTGAAAAGAAGCCTATCTGTTCCTATTCAGAAACCTGTATCTAAGATATCTAAAACAAATCCCTGTTTTCAAAACAGCTTTGAAAATAAATCAACATGCCATTTATGTTAAGGGATGTTTTCAGAATAACTTAAAACATCCTAAAACTCACAATCTGCAGTAGTTAGATGAGACTATGCAATGAAGATTTTCAACTCAGTCATAAGAATAATCATTTCTATTCCTTCTGCATGGAATAAATCCAAACCACCAGTGATACAGTTATTATTGCTACTGCCATATCAATAAAGAAAAACGAGAAAACACTTAGCGGATCAAAACCACAAATTCAAATCCCTTACTTGAAAAAAGTTTACTTTGTGATCATTTGCTCTTTGATGTTGTTCTCTTCTCACTTTCAGTTGTTTATACTTTAAGCCTTAAGCACCTCAAAACTACCCCATTAAAAACTAAAACAAAAACAAAACAATCCCCAATAGAATTTGTGTCTTCCTCTCACTTATCAATTATGTTTAGCTTATAGTTTGCTGTTATGAGAAAACAAACTCAAACTAAAACTTAAAAGCCACAGCTGTTTTCATATTATACCTACAACAGTGCTATTTACAATATAGTAGCAACTTCACCTGTGGATCAGCAAGTAGTGGAATATGTGTTTCAGAGTATTTTCTTTCTCTCGGTGCATTAGTCTGCAAAGTTCATAGGCATTTCAACAGCACCATGTTTGCATTTGTCCCCCTTTCACACTCATTTTTAAGAGTTACTATTCCAGAGTTTTACATATACATTTTTTGTTAAACATTAATACCTTCGCTAATATTTCCAGTTTTCTACTAACTACTTAATAGGAGTAGATGTCTGAAGTGGTATTTTTTCAAAATTCTTAACATTGTTAATACCAATTTGTGCACTTAGAATGGCAATGCAGAGTCTTTAAGATGTCAGTTGCTTAATCAGCTTCCACATTCACACCAACCAGACATGTAATATTCACAACCCATATAAATACACTGTGTTTTAGCAGCATTATTGTTACTAGCCTAAGCATATTTGACCAAGCTAGGCTCCAGGAATTTAGAGCTTGAGCAGTGTAATGGAAAAGTTACTGTCTGTCCTCTGTGTGGTAAGAATTTAGGGATTCTCACACCACCACTGCTAGTGATATAATTCTGTAACCAACATACAGCATGCTATTTTTTTTTTTTTGTTTGTTTCAGAAGGTACCAAGCAAAGAAAAATTGTCTCAGAAATACAATTCCATTATCATACACAACACTATGCCTTTTATTTTCCTTAAGGATCTTTCTTAACAAAAAGCATCTTTTTCACAGAGGTAAGTTGGACACCTAGACTCCTTAGCACTTTTATATCTAAATTTCATCTGTTAATTAACACCTCTAAACTAGAGGTAGAAACCACACCTATTAGTTTGTATCTGGTTCTGTTAAGAATGTACGTTCTGAAGAATCCAACAGACCACAGCATCAGTTAAAATTAATTAGCAGTTTAAAAAGATGTTCAACAAGAAGCCACCATGTGTTTGCACAGTTGCTAAAACACCTCTTTTGGAGATGTTATTCACGTATCCCACGAGAAAGATGCAGGTAAGTGGTAGGCAATTCTTGGACTAAATGATTACATAGGTTGGAAAAGATCTCCTGGCAAAAGTGAGGGCAATTTTAGAGAAAGTTCCTTAACGTTTTGGCTGGTGAAGTTCCACCCACCTCTAAGGGCTGAAATACAGAACCTCTCTGGGCAAACTTTTCCCAAGTTCAACTATCCCATTACGAATTCTTTTCCTAATATTTACTAGAAATTTAACTTGTTGCTTGTGTCCATTGCTCTTTGTCCTCTCAGAACACATCTGTAAGAGGAGTCTGTCTCTGTATTCTCTATACTCGTCCACTAAACTGGTGAAGACAGCAATAGCTTTCCTTTCTAAGCTTTCTCCTCTTAAAAAAAGGAATTTCTCTCAGCATCTCATTGTACATTGTGTGCTCAAGCCCTCATCATCAGTGTCCTGCTGAACTCACTCCAACATGTCAGTATCTTATAGGGAGGAGCCCACAACTGGACAAAGTACTCCAAATGCTTCCTTTTCCATTTCTCTTAAGACAATTAAGCTACTGGGGGAAATAACTTGACATTTCAGGTACTATTCTTGATAAGAAGCAAAAGAAAGTCCCACAGTAAACTGTCTCACAAAACCAAAAAAATTCAAGATGACACAGAAACTAGATTCTAAATCACTATACCCTCAGTATTCCATGAGGACAACAAAAACCTCTAAAGGTCCATCTTGTCTGATATTCTGCCTGAAACAACAGTTTGTTTGACAAATTTCCAAAGAATGGTGTAGGACACCAAGCAACAAACAATTTTTTTAGTTAGCTGTCCCAGGCTGAAGGGTTTTTCCTGAGTTTCATCAGCTGCTGATTTATGCCTTGCAGATGAGAGGCATTTTACCAGACACAAGCTATCTCAAAATTGGTAAAGAACTCCACATTATTAATACCTCTAATACTTATTCGAATTTTATAAAATTGGTTGATCTTCTGAGATAAGTTGTATAGTATTGTCTCAAGTAGTTCCTTGTACCTTCAAAGTTTTATTTTTCAATCTTCTTAAAAGGAATAGAGAAGCATAAGTTTCACTTTAACTGAATCAAGAGAACTTAGTTGTAACAAAGAGCTAAAAACTCCTGCAGTTTGGTCTAAATAATTAATAACTGTAATTTGCATTTTAAAAATAATGAATTTACAAAAAAAAAAAAATCAATGAAACATTAGTACACCCTGTTCTAAAATAAGACAGCTCAGTTAAGAAAACAAATACAATTAATCTGCAATTTTTAACTGTTAGTCTGGAAGTAATATATCTTTTATCAGAAAGGCAATAATGTGTTAAAAGTATTAGTAGCTTGTTTTATTGTATTTATTAGAAAATTCCTTATGAATACCTGCATGAACTGTCAACTACATTGTAAAATTTTTGTCATGGCAAGTTATAAAATTAATATATTCAATTTGTCAAGTAAAACAAGCCTTGCAATTTTCTTACTTAAGCAGTCATTATACTGTTCAAAAAGGCATAGTTTGAGCCTTTATGCATTCCCGAATAATCTCAAGTAGCTGAACATAAATTGGCTGAGGCATCCATGATAGTTCACCACGAAGTGGCCTCTAATAACTACTACTGTTAGTTGGTAATTTGTATTCTAAATAAATTCTACCATCTCTGAACTATTGTCATTACTTTTATAAGTGTGTCATTTCTTAGCAATTTGGTATATTGAAAAAGTCTGAACATTCCTTCAATGTTTGGAATGTAAATATGTAAAAAAACTGGTTTGTGCTTAAGAATTAAAATATTGTTCTTCAAACTAAAACAAAAGCCATTGAAAAGTAAGTGGCAAGTCAAAAACAATTAAAACACAATTTAAGTTATGTAAGCTTTCATTGGTAGTAGAAACTTATTTTGTGAAGACACAGAAAATTCACTGAAATACTATGAGGTAGTTCAGTATCACAAAATATGGTCTTGCGTGTAAGTAACCAAAACTACATTTAAAAAATAGGTTGTTTTAAAATAAAACTTGTCATTGTTATCTCCAATACTGTATCATGCTGTTTCTATAAAATATAAATATATTAATGAATATATCAATGTGAAATATTATCACCAGTACAAAATGCATTACCTTCCCTTTTTATGTCTACTTGGCACCTACCGGCTATCTCTGTCCCACAGGAGTATTCGTATGTGGTTGATTATTGATGGCTGGCCTAGTTTAATTTCAATTCCAGAACGGCAGTCATCATCAATTGGGTGTCGAGAGAAGCCATGATCCAAATCATAGTTCTGAGTATCCCCATCTAACAAAGCAGACTTTAGCTCCCCTTTTACAACTTGTGCTCCATACTTCATTGTTGCAATATTCTCCCCTGGTACTAAAAAGAAAAGGAAATAATTGCTTAATTTTACACTCCTATACTGCAAATAATAACATCAAGTATATTTGGTCAGAACAAAGAATTATTGCCAGTATCCTATCTTGGCCACATATATAGAAAAAGAGAGGTATTTTAGAATTTGTCCTTTTTCTACTTCATTTGGTAATGATGGTCTTCCATGGTATAAAAATAAGTAGTGATAATCACTACAATAAATAGTGATAATTTACACTTATCACTATCATTCAATCATTACTGTCATCCTGATTTCAAAGTTTTGGTCTACTTAGTCTCTCCTTTTTTTTTTTTTCTAATTAAAATGTAATTTTTTTTTTAATTTGAGGGAAAGTAAAAACTCCATTGAATATCCATCACAAATTTGCAGAGTGGTACAGCTACTCAAGCTATTTTAATAGCCACATGGGCTTCCAGTACTCTGCAAAGCTAAATGAACCTGTGCAAAATAAGAAACTTTGGACTACCTGGGCTTTGAACCAACATGCTTAAGCAAGTTTTTTATGCCACCATTTCACAGTAGTAAACATGTTACATCCTAGGAACAGATCTTCCATCAAGATTCCTGGGGACAATGACCCCTAACTCCAACTATAAAAAAATTCATTTATGAACCACCCTGTTAAAAATATGCTTTTAACAGTCTTGTTTGAGAAGAGACCCTAGTAAACATGATCTGAAAGCTGAATGATGAAAAGCTGCCCATGAACTCTTCATGCATGTTGGCAACAGAAGTGTGAATTTTATCAGGATGTTAAACTTAACATCTGAAGAACAGAATTCAAAGCTGTACAATTTTAACTGTACTGTAGTACTACTACATAAAAACATCAAATACACAACTATGAAATTCAAGTGATCATGAATGTCTTCACAAACAGAAGAAATCGCAAAAGCCTGAACCAGTACTAAAACAATACGAAAGTTAAATTATCTAAAAATCTCAGATTTAGAGAAAGCTAGGAATTTTGAGATCAGAAGCATACTATTATTGAGACAGAAATACGCAGAAAAAGAATACAGAAAACACCATTTAACTTTGTCAAATATTTCTACTGCACTGTCAACAGAAGGTCTTGCGTGACCCAACTTTTTCAATATCCTAATATTAAATTCATGTTTAAATACTAATATCTGTAACTTCTAAGACAGAACAAAGGGGAGATGTGGTTCTGAGAAAGCAGTTAGTTTCAGGGCTCATCATGCATGACTGAGGCTACAGTGCAAGCTCCAAAGAACATTTAGTTTTATTCTTTGTTGTGAGGCAAGCACTCTTTATAAATCACACAACAGACAACAAACTAACAGTACCTTTCTAAAGCTTGGTGTTCAGATATTCTTGTTGAATTAACAGAGAGCACAGACAAGAGGGTTCTCACACTTTTTAGGCTTCCATTAGTACAGTTTTGGAAGACTTGTTTATACTATTGGAGCAAATATGAAGAAGATGTTGGCTGATACTGAGGAACAGAAATGGCAAGAATGGTACATAATGAAGTATTTCATTATGTAAGCCTTTTAAAACATGTAATAATAGACAAAACCTCAAAGCACAAATTAAACACAACCTTCAGAGAACGACAGCCACTAAATGAGAAAAAAACAACCACACACACAAAAACCCTAACACTCACTTAACATGCCCCTGTAGTTGAGGTCCATGTCCCGACTCTCTGAACGAATCTTAATGGCATCTAGGATGGCATCAGGTGACAACAGTCCAGAAGGTCTTACAACATTAAGTAGTTCTGTTAGGCTCATTAGTGGTAAACGTACTGCTTGCATGATTTCAGCATGGTTTTCCTTGGGGTTATGTTTACACCAATTCATCAAAGCTTGGAAAATGTCTTTCTCAGGAGCTGCAAATGAGTCCCTCAGTACAATACTTAAAAGAGCAGCCTGGAAAAGAAACAAAACAAAACAAACAAAAACAAAAAAAAAAAAAACAACAAAAAAAAAAAAAAAAAAACAAAAAAAACAACAAAAAAAAAAAAAAAAAAACAAAAATAAAAAAAAAACAACAACCAAACAAACAGAAATAAATTTATTTTTTAAAAGGAAATTAAAATAGGAAAAAAAATAATGGGTATGTTAACTTGTAGTTATTAAAAATAATCTCCAATGGAGTGACTACCTGAAACTGTAGCTTGTTTGAGTTACATATGCAAGAATAACTGGATCTAAAATGTAAATAGTAGGTAATATTACAAAACCACAAGGAGAAGTAAGTCAGAATTGAAATGTGGAAAACTATTCAAATCAATGTAATTCCTGTTGCTATTACAAATTTACTTTGGAATATAAGAAGTGATTTGCAGATTTGATAGTACAGGTCAAAGCATTCCTGATGGGAACAATGAAGTGTGGCTTAGAATCACCTTTTTAAACCACTTCTAACTACTTGGGATTCCCTCCCTCCACTGACATTCCCCTCTTTTAGTACCAACTGAGAATCACCAGGTGAAAACTTCAGTGGTTCTTATTCATGCAGAAAACCCACTGACTGCAAAATGGGAACAAAAAGAACTGAACAACTGCTTGATTTTCACTTAGCTAGGAGGATAATTAGGAGTTTGCCTAAAAATAGGATGTATCTCATGTATACCAAGACTAGATATACCAAAGATGTCAAAGTATGTGCTTCCTGATGACTAATGTTTGTTAATTTCTTTATCTAATATGCTCTCAGAACTCAGATTTAACAAGCTGCATGTGACAAGATTAGATTGCCTGTGCCCATCTTGTTAGAATACTCCATCAGATTTACTGTATTTAGCTATAGGGACTGGTCAAAATTAAATACCTGAAAAATTTAGAGTGGATCACCAGGATTTTAAGTTAAGCTTGGCTTGAACATTTCTAACTGTCACAGTTTCACTAGTTTATAATGAGACCTGTTAACTAACATACAAACTTGTACTTGGTGCCCCCATTAGTATTTTGTCATGAAGTGGTACACATATCAAAGTACATTTCTGGGGAAAAAAGTGCAAACAAAAAGATGTACCTTTGAAAGTGACAAGAAGCCTTCACTGGAGAGCACCTCTTGGGCATTTCTATCCATGAACATACAGCACATACAAGTTAATTTGGGAAGCGAATAAAGACTGGCAACATCAAATGTCATACAGACATTCTGAATATTAAGTATTGTGCAAAGATACTCAGATGTTGAATCCTCCAGTTCTGGGAACCCGTATTTATGTGCTAGGCTGAGGAAGTCGAGGAGAACTTCCTCTTTTTCATCTCGTAGTGTAGCACGACCAGTGTAAATATATTTCAGCAGCATGGTGAATGCTTCTGCGGTGGTGTCCTGAAGAGGAATTTCAGCTTCGGGCTGAGATTCTCTCATTCCACCATACAATAATGCTCTATAAGGAAGATAAAATTTGAAAAATTTATATCCCGATATAAACTAGGCAAAAAGTAGAAACAATTAAATTACTCTTTAGAGCAAAAGCAATACAAAGAACATACAAAATAAAACCCCTTATACTTGGCATTTGAAGTACAGCTCTGCTCTGAAAGCAGCTGCAGAATAATATTCTAACACATCATGTTTTCATCCTACACAACTGCCCTGTCTGCACTATGAAAGAATAGCCTGCTCAGCAGAAACTGAGGTATGATTCTCACGGCTTTTTTTTTTTTTTTTTTTTTTTTTTTTTTTTCTTTTTTTTTTTTTTTTTTTTTTTTTTTTTTTTTTTTTTTTTTTTTTTTTTTTTTTTTTTTTATCATGGTGCTACCAGCAAGAAAGAAAACCAAAAAAAGAGAATTTTTTCACAAAGCAAATTAAACAATTTGTTGGCCACTATAACAGCAGTGGCAGACTAGCAAATCTCAGGATTCTTGGTCATCTGTTCTTAACTCTGAGCCCAGCACATGGCAACTCTGATAAAATCCTGAATCTTGAGAAAAATCAAAGTACTCACAATGATTTTTTTTAAAATATGATGGACAGGTTGAACACAATTTGCATTCACAATTATTAGCTTATCCCTCTGACAAAAATAACTGGAAGAATATTATCACAAAGTTCTATTAATTCAATTTAGAATGGAAAACGCCCATCTGTTAAAAAGGTGGATTAGTATTATTCCTAGTCTTAAAATATAGATTCTAACCTGTATTGGCCAGACATCTTTTAATATTTAATTCCAACACATCAAAATTAAACTTTCTAATTGAGCATTTTCCATAGAAACACACTATCCACACTCCAGAAAAAATGAAAACAATTTTTTCAGCAGAACTTTTCTGTTCTGAAGTTCTTTTTCTCTTGAACCTGTGAAAATACCTTCAAAATCCAATTTAATGAAGGTCAAAAGAATAACATTGTGACATGGTATTTATCTTTCTATATCTGGACACAATGATTTGATGTGCTGGGAAACATTACACAGAAAAGGTCACACTCAATGGACAGAGGATTACACTCCTGAAAAGTTCATAGAGAAACAATGTTTATCTAATCTGCATGAAAATTTCCTGTGAGCCTGACACAAAGCTATACTTCACCTGAAATAATGGCACCTAGCAGCCAGGATCACTCTGTGTGCTGGAAAACGTTTCTTTTCTACAATAAAGGTAACATCACTGTATTCTTCCCCATTCATTAGAGCACCAATATGCTCTGATAGAATGTGAACATGGTCAATCTCACCCACAGCTGTGTAAGGACGAAGGGGATGGCTGTTACTCATCTTGGAGGAATGGTGATATTGGTAGCCTACAGGGAAAAAGAAAATAACCAGCATTTTAAAGGGCACAAATACTAAAAAATTGCTAAGATCAAGCTGTGATTACAAAAAAAAGTGACTGTGCAAGTTACCATATATAACAAGAAAAATTAATCCAAGAGACTTTCCACGAAGGTTCATTTACAATAGGACCCAATGCAGCTTGCATCAAACAATTCTAGCCAGCAGAAAAAAAAAAAAATATTAGGGAACTCCGTCACCCAGTTGTTCTGTAAATTCATTTATTTAAAGTAAAAATCTTCCAACAAAAGGAATTAAAAATTAAACAACTGAAGTTACCATTAGAAAGCAATTTTGTCTGAATTAAAACGACACAAATTATAAAGAAACAAGTAATTTGACCAATTAAGTATAGTCTCAACTCCCAAGTCTCTACTAAAATTAGTAATGAAAATATCAGTGTTTTTGTAGAATTCCAATCAGCTGTCCAGAACTGGGAGAAAATAAGCAATAACATTTAATAAATGACAAAGAGCAAAGCTTTGAAATATACAGTTCAGTTTTCTTATCCTTTCCACTCAGTTTCCTTGATGCCTTCTTGTTCCCTAATTTCCTCTCAGTCACAAAAGTAGAAGTCTGCACATTAATGTACAATATAGATGCATGTGTTAGTCATACCTTCTATGGAATTATTTTGTAATTTCTTAATTCACAAGAGGTTTTAGTTTTCTTGGATTTGTCTTACTTCAGCAGCAGAGGCTTTATGTAAGCTCAGTGGCAACAGCATCCATAGGGAAGTTTCAGTTTATATTGTTACACTTTGGTTTGCTTTTAAATAAAGAGGCTGTTTCAGGTCATGACCATCCATATTTTCAGAGACACCTTCTGTGCCCCAATGATTAGTCACTTTTCAAAACAGGCACATACTTAGTGCTGAAGAATCATGGTGTACCACAAGAAGCAGGAAAATGAGGAGGTAATACCCTCCATGTGGTTAATACATTAATCTTTCAAAAGACAATCTTTCATTACATGAACACGTATTTAAGCTACACTTAAAAAGTATCATAAGAAAACATACATCCGTTTCCAGTCATTTCTATTCCACCAAAGAAGAGAAAACACAGATGGGGTGAAAGTATTATTTCCACTTGTATAGGACCTGGAAACAACCCAAAATCAAGATACTGTAGAAACACGGTCCCAAAGAACTTTAAACTAAACTAGAAAAAGTGACAGAAATAGAATATAAGATATGAGAAAAATACAGCTTACTAAATTGGCAATAGAAATCCCAACACAACTGGGAACAAAAATGCAGCTTTCCTCAGGCTCTCTCCCATCCTTGATTGAGAAGCTGTGTGCCCATGTAGCATTACAGCATGGAACCAGCAATACTGGCCAAGATACTGGAGGCAGCCTAACCATGTGCACACAGAACACTGTAAAGGCATTCTTCTATCCTGACACATGTGCTAATGACAGCACGTTAACTTTTATGGGTTTTCCTAATAACAGACTGTTTCTTCTATTTGCACTGGTTAATTTACAATTAGTAAGACAACTATGCAATGAACCTATTTATGCAACACACATCCCAATATCTACTTCGTAACAAGCAAGATTAAGTTAACTCACATCAGTCCTATTTATACTAGCAATAATATTTATCACAACATAATTATTTGAGCCTTTATAGACAATAGCAAAATCCAAATGCCCTCAAAATACAAAACCTTTTATCATCCCAAATGAGCAAACAAAGGGATGTATTTGCTACTCAGCTGCAAATCTCAACCCCCAATACCCCTTCCAGACTTCAGTACCTTACAAGTCTGTAATTGCTGTTGCTGATCTTCATTCACAATAGTGAGGCAACCCAACCACGTGCAAGTTACATGCACATTATCAAGCACCTCCATATTACTTCTCTTCTGCTAGTTTTGATTTTTATTAATTAGGGAAGTTTATTTATGATAGCTCATACCTGTAAAAGTACAGGCACATTTTGGCTTTAAACTCTATTTTTAGTTCAATTTTTTCTACATTCTACTTGTCTGTTTCCTTCATCCACTCTCACCTTCAAAAGACAGGAACAGTTACTGTCTACATAAAACTGACAGACTCTAACAATGCTAAAGATAAAGGAACGACATCAGCTGCACACTTTGCTTCCAGTAGCTCTGGTTGTTGTCATGTGCCAATAGGGTGAAAAGTTCAAGAGAAAATTGTTTCCATTTCAGGTAAATAAATAAACAAAATCAAAAAGCACACTTCCTTCTCCATTTCTAAGCAAGAACCCCTGTACAGGAGAGGACAAAGCCTGAATGGGTGACACATGCTAATAAGTCAATGACATCAGTCCTTTTTGTTTGACACAGACACCATCAAGACCTTGAATGACAGCAAAGAATGAAAGCACAAGTTTAGAAATCACTGTGTTTAAGACGCAAGACAAATTTGTTTCACTATTTAATGCTCTTCAAAATGCTGGTACAATGTACTACTCTAAATTGTCAGCTTCAAACACAAACACGCTGAACACTGGGAATATAGGATGGCTAAAAGCCTCTGGCTGAGGAAACTTTCATACGCTTGGATGACATGGAGTGTTGGAAACCAGCGACTTCATGAAACCACGTACATACCTTAAACGCTTTCTGTGGGCAACACTAGCATTGTAATACTACTACACTGTAATACTGTGGGTGACTACTGAAGAAGCATTCAAACCCATTTACTTGTTCAGTACTACACATTTCCAATGCAATTTTTGCCTGTATTGCGAATTTCTCATACAAAGCAGCCAGTGAAAGCAGCAACACCTTCAAAATATAGAACCAAATAACATGACTTCAGATCTTTCTAGGCTGGATTCATTAATGGTATGAATTAAGTCAACCTGCGAAGTGATCTGCACAGTTTTTGTTTGAGGAAGTAAAAAGTAATTTACTGCTTTAGCTGTGGCAAGCTGCTATGAGTTCATGACTTCCCTGAATAGCTAAACATGTATTTTTCTAATTGCAATTTAAACTATTACTTATCATAAAAAAGACATCTTCTATCAGCAAAGGACATCACTTTTCAGGGAATGCAGGTGTTTATTCTTCCTGGCAAAGAACACTAAACCACATTCAGAATAAAAGACCAGGCCATTTACAAGCCTCTTGCCAGCACCATAACCTATTTCCAGGAGATGTTCAGAGCTAATTAACTGTTTCAGGAGTCACCTACTGCAGCTTTGCTCATGACACAGAAATAAATAAAACTATCTTCTCGGTGAATCTGAGACACCATTAAAGCTGCAACAAACTCAACAGTCATCTGTTAAGTCAGAAGGCCTACAGATCACTTCTAAGACCACACTGGAAGACACGCTTCTTGGTGGCCACCTTCAACACTGAGCATGTGAAAAACATGTCCTGGTATTTATTACATAAGGTAATATGCAATATTACATGATGTGTCATGGCTTCAAAAACAACCACACATCCCCCCCCCCGCCCCTGTTTTTAGATTGCTATATTTCTTTTTAGTAGTAATCTGTAACATGTTACGGTGTATAAAAATATGATCTAGAAACTACAGTAAAACCTCAATGACATCTTCACTAAGCAACTCTCAAACCAGACCTGCAATAAAGACCAGCACTCAGTCATTTCCCTCCTTCCCACTTCTGGGCTATCACTAAATACTCCTCTGAAAAGCAGTGCTGCTTGAATGAAACATGGAAGAGTTGTTTTTATACCCGATGCAGAAAAAAGAATTTAAGAAATTGTTCATGAAAAATTTGGGGGTGTGGGGGTGTGGGGGTGTGTGTTTCATATAAACTGAGTGGAAAATGTTTACATAACTGACAAGCCAATTGAAACTTTAGAAATATATGCAAGTAAACAGACGACTGCTAGAATTAAAAATTTTATGATTTTATAGTCTTGAAAGACTTAATTACCTCATCATCTAGCTTGTACTTTGCAAGATAATACAGATTCTCTTACGTGGCTAGCTTATCTAGAAATAGGAATTTGTCCTCAGTTGATTGGAGAGGATTTGAGTAGTATTTCAATTATTCTGCAATTGATTCCTTCATATAATATTTTGCTTCAAATAAATTTCAGCAAAGTATTACTTTATTTATAATTTCTATTACCATCTATTTGAACATAGTAAGTGTGACAGCAAAGCTAGTGTACAAATTTGCCATTGTTTCAAATAATACGGCGGTTTTGATTTTTGGGGTTTTGTAATGGACATACACATCTTTTTATACAGAAATACTTTGTGCTCATAAGTTCTGGTACAAGAAGCTGACATATTACAAAATAGAAGTTTTTAGTAAACATTTCAACATACACAGAGTATAACCCAAGTAAATACCTTGATTTTGTCGGAACCCTCACTACAGAAGCTCTTTTGTACCTCTAAATAAAAACAGCAAAGTTGACTACAAGTGAAAACTGCGACAGAAAGGGGGGGAAAAAAGGCAAAATATGTTCTGGCACTTATTATCTAATAAAAAAAAATAACATTATCAATGTAGTACAAATTTACAGACACAGAATATGAATGATCAAGTAAATTAAAGTCTCAGAACTTTTCGGTCTCATCTCCAGCCCTTATGTTGTGAAAGGATTAGAAGAAAAGCTCGTTAATGATAAATAACCACACCATTCAATTACAGCATCCTAAACAATAATTTAGTACCAAAAATGTTTTGACTTAAAGCATACGGGAAGTTATGCACTGCTAATCTTCAAACCCATTCCCATTACTTAAGTGCTGTAGCGCTAAGTGTTTCATGTTCTGCTCAGAGATATATCCCTCTGACAGCAGAGAAGGAGTAAGTCTGGCTAGGTACAAAGAACAATATATTAACTGCAGCTTGTTTATTAACACATCCATAAAATAGGTATTAAGGCACTCAATACAACCCAGATAAACTGGCATACTACTAAACTCTCAAGTCAGAATCTCAGGGAAATGAAGTGGTCCACTCACCAGTAAAGCTGTCTGAAGATCGACAGTGGACATAGCCTGTAGGCAGATGGCCAGCTTCCTGAAAATTAGGGTTCTTTGCCATGCCGAACAGACAGATTGAACAGCAAGCTCATAGAAACATGATTCAGTGACATCGAGGTGCACAGCAATAACTGTATCATTTCCTGAAACAATGCATGAAAGAACTACCATGAGAAACTGCAGACATGTAGCCTATGGCAAAAGTGAGCAAGATGCATATTTCTCAGTTAAAAATTTTGTGGAAATAAATTCTTAAAAACAAATAATCCCTCAATTCTACGGGAAAACTCCTCATAGCATTAAATGGTAGCACTAGAATTTTTTTTTTTTTTTTTTTGAGCCATCATCAGGGTCTGGAGCAAGAAGACAAGGGGGAATGGGTTTAAACACAGCAAGTTTAGGTTAGACACGAGGAAGCTGTTCTTTACTGTGAGAGTGTTGGGGCACTGGAATTGGTTCATGGCCAGGTTGGACAGAGCCTTGGGTGATATGGTTTAGTGTGAAGTGTCCCTGCCCATGGCGGGGGAGGAGGGCAAGGGGTGTAACTAAATGATCTTAAAGTCCTTTCTAGTCCAAACTATTCCGTGATTCTATTTTTTAACCGCCAAAGAAGGTAGTAACGTACTGCCATTCATATGTTCATTATAAGCCACAAAAAATTCATCCTGAAAATTTCTGACTATAGCATTAACATTCTCGATTTCACCATTCATTCACCATTTTCCCACATGGGTGTCCTAGTTAAACATGTCTATACAAAGCACACCACATGCATTTTATTCCCTACACATCCAAAGTTCTCTTAAGTGTTCTTGCCTAGCTAAAGGATATGAGGATTTTGTCTGTGTTTTGGTTGTGGGGCTTTAAAGGCAGTTGCACATCTTTCTGCTGTGCAAGCTTTTAATTTTGTATACAAGAAAACAAAACTGTAGGGTGAGGAAGGAAATACAGGAATATAGAGGCTTTATTTGTTTAAATACACAGATAACCTAATGAGTCTCTCTCAACAAGTACAAATTATTGTTATTCTTCCCATTATATAAGCCAGCAGGAAAAATAAACTGCATTTAATTTACTAAATAGATACCTTCATCTATGAATTCTCACCTAAAAGGCAACCTAACCTTCTTTAAAGTATATATTTAAAGGAGCAACGGATAAGAAGAAAGAAATAAGTATTTTTAGGTAGTTTCACGTACTAGAAAGTAACCGCATCCCAATTCAGCAAAGAAAGGCTCTTTGTTTTGGAGAATAACATGCAATACATAAATATTTACTCTTACAAGTGATGTAGATTATCAAATTAACTCGTATTATCAAAATCTAATCAAAAGCCATTTATGAAAATTCCTGTGATTTTGGTTGGGCTGGTTTTTGTTGGTTTTTTTTTTTTTTTTTTTTTTATTAATTACATATTTTTTT
>NDXB01018090.1:64654-76354 GCA_002631895.1 Agapornis roseicollis
ACAGACTTAATACCTCTACTGTTCTCTTAAAAAAAAAAAAAAAAAGGCTACAGCATGCACAGAATTTATGCAATTCTAAAAATCATTTAAAGTTCCATTTTTCCCCAATGCACAAGAGAAAAAAAATGTAATCACAATAAACCAAAGCATGAAACTATAAACACAAAACTGAAGACCTACCAAATCCTCGGGGATCTGAATTTCCATTGTGGTAAGACTGATTTTCATCATTTTCAGTACCCCAGTTGCTGTAAGAAATAATTATTACACATTGAAGAAAAGCATCAAAATTAACAAATCCTAAATGTTCAGCTGCCTTAGGAGGGCAAGTTGTTTCTCCTAAGAAAACAGAGAATTTCAGCTGTTGGCTATATTCATTAAACTATCAAGAATTTCCTTGGTCACAGGTCCTAAGTATCCAGTCCTAATCTAGTCATATTCACAGCCCTAATATTCAGGTTCTATACCTGAATTGAGTCAGAAACTCTTGTGTCTCATTCAGATTAGAGAGAAGGTTGCACTGCATGAATTAAGTTTATCTAGCCATAGTTTGGGGAACAAACAGTGAGGGCAAGTGGTCCTGAGGTTAGGCAAGACCTTGGAGTATTTTGGAGATTCTTCCTACACAATTACTATGATTAGTAACATTAACCAAATTGTCCCCTTTACAGGAAATGTATGTTTTGACTTAATACCTCTTTTGGTTAAATTCTGTAACTTCCCTACATAGAGACAGTATGCATACTCAAAACACAGCAAGCATTATCTCATATTTATGTACCACTCTTCATCCAGCAGGTTGGAAGAGGAAACATTAAGTCTGAAAAGGGAAAGATTAAGCTTGTCAAGTATCCAAGATCTCAGCCATATGTTAAAGCTATGCAACAGTGAAGATGTTTCTACAGTAAAGATTACATTTTTTTTATTCACTCCAACAGGATTTACACTCATTCACTTCTGTTTAATCACCGTTAGCTAAATATTATCTCCCACTATATTAATACTTACTGTGTCAATTCAAGTGTAGCTTTTCTAGAGAAGGTCCAAGCTGTTCTCTCAGTTTTGTCTTTTGGAATATCACTTTTATCTTCATATCCCAGGAAATAGAGTGAGAACTTCATAGTAGGAAAGTCAAATTTTTGAAGCAGTCTAAATAGCAAAAAAATATTTTGAAATAGTGACTTAAAAAGGCATCAGATAGCTTGCAAATAAACCAAGGTGCTTCCCCCATGGAACAATTTTGCCATAGGCTTTTTTTTTTTTC
The DNA here is from genome assembly GCA_002631895.1 of Agapornis roseicollis. NCBI lineage: Eukaryota > Metazoa > Chordata > Aves > Psittaciformes > Psittacidae > Agapornis > Agapornis roseicollis. The sequence continues at coordinate 65,919 of NDXB01018090.1, forward strand.
TGTATTTTTTTGACTGTAATCCATAACTTAAAATACCTACATTTTTAACCATAAAATAGAAACCTACTATAAACCTATTAAAAATAATAATAAAAAAAATTGGACTTTTAAAAGCAAAACTATCACTAACTGAATCTCACAGCCAATACAAAAGCTCATATCTTGAGGTTGCCACTCTGTTACTTGTCTGTATTTCCTCAGGAAGATATTTGTTTTTCCCCTTTAAAATACTACCAAGGAATAAAAATATCTACTTTGAAACTGATTGAGTGCCAGGAATGGACTTGCATCAGACAAAGTTTAAGAACTCAGCAGGATTGAAACACATACCTTTAATATTTTTACAATTTCAACAACTAGGTATAATGAAAAAATCCATTTCATATGTGACAAATTTATCAACTAAAAATACTTGTAAACATTTTTTTATGTACAATATCTAGCCAGAACAAGTACGCATGCAAAATTAATCTATTTTTTAGCTTCATTTTTATGTAGAATCTGTAGATGTAGAAACAGATTCTTTAATCTGTACTCATTTCAGGATGTTTAGAAATATGCAAAATTGTGATTTGAAATAACTCATTTCAAATGTCAATACTGTGCAAAGAAGAGCCTAGCTTAAATATATTATGCTACTGCAGAGCATCTACATCCCAAAAGCCTTCTTCAAAAGACTGAGCTTGGACCTTGTCTCCAGCTTCCACTGCCTTACTGTCTTATGAGCAAAAGTGATCTTAAACCACCTCTGAGAATGAGCATAAAACAATTCCAGGACTCACAGCAGTGATTGCAATTGTAAGCACTGTCATAAAACTTACCAGTTAGCTGCAGGTTCAGTAAGGAGAAAGTAATCAAGTTGTACACTGATAATTAGTAACCCATGTAAGAAATTTCTTGTCAAGGCCAATATTACTTCATTTGCAGCTTAGGCATTAACTGTGTTGTGCACAGAGATTGCCAAACTGTCCAAATGAGCATCAGCTGATAGGCACCACTTTTCACGTTGTGAGACCAATTAGTATAATTACATCAAAATAACGAAAGCTTCTCAGAGCAGTAGGAAAACCCAAACTTATTGTGGCATGCAATTTCTACTCACGTCATTCCAAGAATTCTTGTATAAAAATCTAGTGATTTCTTAGGATCCTTTACTCTTAACATTGTTTGCTGGAATAAAAAATCCTGGGGAAAAAAATATTTATTATTTATATATCAACCAGAATTTATTTATGGGCATTAACAAAGATGCCAGTTAATAATGCATCTAAAACTAGCAGGTTTAGAAGTAACAAATAGAGTGCTACATCAGGTATAAATAAAACCTTTTGTCCTGACCCTATGCATACAGATTTGTCTTTAAGAAACATGCCTTTGTAACACACTGCTTAAAACAAAACTACTAGTGGTATCATTCATTATATATTATCAGTGTTATTAAAAAAAAAAAAAAGTATAACTCTTTACTATTCTTTTATGGAGCTGTACTGCACATGAACCACTTTGTATACGAGCACGGCTGGCACACGCATATTTGACATTGGGCCTCACTGCGGACAGAGCATTCCTGAACTCATTTTTATTGTATCATTGCACACATACTGAATTTCTGTCAAGCTTAATGGCAGTCTCGGCCTCAAAACCTGCCTGCAGTTCTGTGAGGGTATTTTCCTCGAGCCATAGGATAACTTTCTGTACCAAGGGCTAACAAACAATTTAAGTGGATGCAAAGCAAACGGTAGCATAGCTAAAGAGATGTATTTAAAACAAACAAACAAGACAGACGCAGAACACCTTAAATGCAATTACAAGGTATCCTAGTAAAAACCGAAAATGTTGGGGTACTTTTTTAGTTGGGCCGGCAAGCCCCGGCCGCCCCTTTCGCTCCCCCATGCCACCTCCCATCCACCGCACGTCCGCCGGGCAAAGAGCAGGGCAACGGCACGGACAGACACCGGCGGCACCGCCGCAAGGCCAGGCGCCGGCAGCTACGGGACACTCTGATTCCTCCCTTCCCATTCAGCCTACCTTCGTACTGGCATCCGGCTCCGAGCAGGCGGCGTAGGCTGCCTCATCGCTGAGGCCGCTGAGCTCCGCCGGCACCGCCATGTCGGAAAAGGAGCAGAAGGAGGAGATGGCTCTCTCGGAAAGGCGGTACATTGCTTCGCTTCGCTCCGCCCCTCCTGCCTTTCATCGCTGCCTAGCGTAGATGTGTCTGGTTAGATCTGTGACTGCCTGTTCGTTTCCATAAGCGTCTAGGGGAAAGAGCCTCCCTGGACGCGGAACTAATTAGGTGGAGAGTGGCTTGAAACCATGTGTTCTCCCGCAGTGACTTGACGAGGGATCCTCCAGCTGCTGTTTGCAGGCGGAGGGTGCGGGATCACTGCCTGCGAAGGCGCCGGTACCGGGCCCAACTCCGACGGAGCGGGGATTTGTGAATGTGTTTGTTTGGAAACTCGGTCCGGAGCATGCAGTCCCCCTTGTGCGCTCGTTTTGATGGCGCTTGGTATAAACAATTACTCCCTGTCTAAAGAATCTTACTATCAGGAAACTCCGCCAGAAAAACGGGATTGATTACGGGGTTGGGGGAACTAAAGCACACTTTCCTCTGATAATTGAGGCGAAACCATCTCTGTAATGGAGAATCGGGGATGCGTTTCTCGGTAACTTCCACAGGCGCATCTAAAACCAGCCCCGCCAAGAGGATTCACAGCACCGGGGTGCGCTGAGCTCTTCGCTGCCCGGCACGGCCCCAGGGGTCGAGCGTTGGCTCGGCGGGAAGAGTCCTCGAGCCGCGCACCCGGCCCAGCACCGGCACCTCCTGGAGGCGGAGACCGCGAGCGGGGCGCGAGTTCTGCCGCGGCCGTTAGGGGCTCCTGTTAACGGCACCCCAGCTAACGGTATCTCATTTGGCCAGAGCCCCGCGGCAGGCGTTGGACCGCATGCCCTGACCGCTAAAGAGACAGAGGGCGGCGGCTACGCCGTTCGGGAGGTGCTCCCCTCTCCCCGGGTCGGTGCTCCTCCCTGTATACATATCTCTACTAAAGCAGCAGTGCCGGTTAAGGCACCTCGGCTTTTCAGAAGAGAGCCAGAAGTCAGCATCCCTGATGCTCCATATTTGGAAATCTGCTTTTCCTCCTGATCCTCCTTCTAAAACTTGTCCTGGAAACCAGACTTACTTTTCTTGCATAAGCAAATCCTGGAGGCAAGGTTTAGGGCAGCCTGGAGACACATCTGCTGTTATAACTGGGATAGGTAGCTAGCTGGAGTTCATGCTGGTTTTTGGAAAGTGTGAAAACCTCGTGTGAGCCACCAGGCATGTTAAGTACAGGTCTTTAGAGAGTCAAGGAGGATACAGGTTTTTAATGAAAGCCATTTGTTTTTAATGAGAATCCCACCTCTCTCACCTTGGGCTTTAGGTGAAAGTGTCAGCTGCCAAGAAAACCAGTTAAAAAGCAAGGAGGTTAATAACCAACCTATTCCAGGTTGAATGTTGACATGGAAAGTACCCCGCCAACCTTAGAGATGACTAAGCCAGTCAGATAAACATGAAGGAAAAGAAAGGAATGAATTAATTTAATTTTAAATTATCCCTTTTCTGTGACTTTGCTAAGGTTTTTTGGTTTTATTTTTTTCTTAGTATTTTTACTTCAAGAAAAAGATTGACATTTCTGTAACAGGTGATTGCATGCCAGAGTTCAGAGAACCATGCTCACTTAGCTAATTATGGGCAAGAATAAGGAGCTAATAGTGCAGCACCAGCAGCCTTTTCGTGTCCACTTCTGTTTTTCTATATCCCGAATCAGGCATTAGCACCTAAGAGAGTATATAACACAATTACATGTATAGTAGGCTGCCCTAGGGCTTCTTAAGAGCTACTTGGTAGTTCTTGATGGTTGTTTTAACCCTTATGGTAGTAGTACTCTGAATAGAGTAGTGATTTCTGTGCTTTTGTTTTAGCTGTTATCCTAGATATGACCTTAATAGTATATCTCAACATTTATTTTATAAAATGTTTCTCCCTTGTAACATCCCTGTGAAACTGAACAAGCTACTTTTTGAGGAAAAATTAGACCTAAAGTAGGGACTTCAGGTATCCCTGTAGTGGTGATTACAATGCTTTAAGACTAGTCTTTCAATCCATATGTAGTTTTGAGCACACTGAATAACACATTTAAGTTTACATATATATATATTTATAGATAGACTTGAAAAATCTGGATTGTTGTAAATGGTTTTAGTTTGTTGTTTTTATTTTGTCTTTCAGATTTCAAGATGGAGGGGGCACAAAAAAGATACAGAGAAAGTTTAAACACTGGAGAAGGGGCTAGGCCTATTCCCAGTGCAGAGAGTGATATGCTGGAAGATACTACAGCCAGATCTCTTCGCCTTAGTCGAAACCTAGCAAGCTTTTCTTCTTCCGTAGACTCTTTTTCTGCTGCAAGCCGAAAGTTGTCTAGATTTAGCCGGAGTGGATCTCTGTCCTTGCAAGAAATTTTAAAAGAAAAACAGGTTTCGTATTCAACCATAGGTCTTTAAATAAATTTCTGGTTCTTTTCTCAGATGACTAAATTCAGTTTGTATTTGTTGTTTCATTTTTCTTTTTTTCTTTTTCTTTCTTTTTTTGTTTATACTCAGTTCTTTTATTAAATGATTTCTGGTATAAAATGAGTCTTTGTTTCCAGTGTTTGTAGTATTTTAAGGTTTTATTTTAAAGTAACAGAGGAAAGAAACAGGAGATATTAACTGAATAATTTACCCTGAAGCAAAGCCATACCCAGCTTAGTTCCTGCAAATATTTAGCCACTCTAGGTGCTTTGGTTTTAAATTGATGTTGAGACCTTTCTGGATTAGTATAATAAATTGAAATATTGATTATGAAAAATAAAACTAGTTGACATTTCACACAAATATCTTAAAATCTAGTAGTAGTATATTTAAGGTTTGCTTTTCTTTGACATACCCTCAGAATTGACTTTACATTTTATAATAATTCTTAATAATTCATTCTTATATTAACCTCTGAAAATTTAGATTATTTTTTTAAGAGCAGGGCAGTTATGTAGTCTACAAGACAAATTTTAGTGTTAGTTATGAGTTAAGTAACAGGTCACTCTTGTGGTCACTTTGTGTATTTTTAACTTGAAAGATGTGTTTAATGCTTTAGGCTCAATACAAAGAAGCAAGAGAAAATCGAAAAGCAAAAGTTGATGCTTCCTATAGATACATATTTCAAGTTCTCAGTATCAGGCTAGGTTTAGACTTAGAAACTGTGGAAGAAATGATTTTGGATGTCCCTTCGGTGAGTCTGTCCTATATGTTTGTTGATATGCTTAAGCAACATAGAGATTCTTGAAGTGTTGACAATCAACTAACATTTCCTTTTTTAACAGTTGCTAAATGGTATATAGTTTTACATCACCTTAACTTCATGTTTTGTTTTGGTTTGTTTTTTTCTCCTGTCCTGTCACCATCTGAAAACTTTTTATTGTTGAAAATTTTCCAGTTTCCAGTTTTAGTTTATTCATAAACAGTTTAGACTGCTGAGGGCGTGTCAACATTTTCCTTTAACAAATTCTCATTTAGTAAATTCCCAAATACATCCATGAGTTAAGTTTTACTCTTGAGAGCATTAGCCTGTCTGTGTATTCAGACAATGATTGTTTGCACCATGTGGCCTGAAAGCTATTTGCAGAAGCAGTAGACACAGGAACGGCTCATGTCTTGCATCCTGTGTAAAATCATACAAGCCCAAAAGTTACTGTTCACTTTCTCTTCCTCTCAAGTTGGAGTGCTTTTTGTAGTAGTGAATCTTTTTCTGATTTTTGTCACTGCCCTTTCAGCAGTTTACCAGTTTTCTTTATTTTGGGATGATTTTTTTCTGTACTTTTCTAAGTTTTAACCCTGTTATTCACTACTGCCTATTAACAAAAATAAAATCACAGCATGCATTTCTTGCTTTTAGTTCTTTTATTTTCACATAACATTGTCTTCTCAAAAGAATAAGTTTAAATATTGTCCCGCTTGGGTGTCACTCATTTTCCTAATACCATTCATGTCTCCACACTAAAATTCCTAATTGTGGTGTTACTTGTCTTTTACAAATTCATCTTTTACGTTTAGGAGTAGAGTAGCAGTAGCAGGGTATATCAAGTCCTGCAAATCTGCTGTGTATATTTCTAAGTCTCTTACAACTAGTTAACTTTCATTTGGTACTTGAGACTTACAGATCTCTATTAGTGACAGAATATCCTTCAGTGTCTGTGCATTACTGGAGAGGACCATAAACTAGAGTTATTAGGAGCTAGGCCACCTTTGCAAGCAAGATCAGTTCCTGAAAGCAATATTTGAAATAACTATGATTTTTTTTGTAACTCCTCACAATATTTGAGGATAAATATTACATGACACTAAAACAGTGGAATGGTCAAATTACTTTTGCTTGTCTTAAAGGCACATAGAAATATTTTGAGTAACAAGTATTCACTTTTTCATTTAACAGTTGGAAGCCTTTAGTTCTTTTTTTGCCAAGAGAGGAAGTAAAGCATTAAAAATTTTCTATCAAGAAGGAGAAGCACCAGGAATAGGTGAATTTTTAATGATGGTAACGCAGGCAAATGTAATTTTGTTTGATGTTTCCCAGAATAAAACCTGGTTTTTGCTTGTTCATAATTTTGCACCCTTTTGCAATAAGGACTGAGAATTCATAATTTAAATGTTTGTTTCGAGTCAAATTGTTTAGAAAAATTTCAGTCAATTTTAGCCATTCTTGAAAGGAAAACTATGAAAAGGAAAGATCTAAAATTTTAAATTTATTGTAACTTTCTTAAAAGGGATATGCCCCCAGTTCAGTAGAAAGCACTTTGATAAAACCTATATGAATTTGCATTTATTACAAATAAATGTTTGAAATAAAATTTTGAGATTTTTTCATCTTTATATGATCAATAGAGAATTAAAATGTAATGTCTAAAAGATCCTAATGATTCTCAAAGCAATTAACATGCTGTTTCCCTACCTATTTATATAAAATGATAAAATTGTATACTATGATCCCCAGAGGCCCTGAAGGTATTTCATATTCTCTTATTTTCTTGCTTGGGCATGACATCTTGTCTCATAGGGTGCATAAACAAAGTACCTCAGTCACCAGCAAGGTAACCCAGAATGATGGGCCTGAGCAAATTCCCATTTCAATGCAGTACAATGCACCACATTTGCTTTGTAAGATGTTACATGTTTGGTGTAGATATTTAAATGTGCGGTTGATTACAGCCATGAATTCTGCTGGTTTTGGTTCTCTTACAAAAGAAGAAAATGAATTATTTTTATGTTGAATTTTATTTCACTATGCTGATTTAATAATTTTATAGTATCCTTGCTTTTAAAAGTAGTAACATGTATTAAATGCTTTTCAGAATGTGGTCGGACAATTCCAGGAGTTGCAAAAGGAAGTAAAATGATGCGATTTTATGTGGATGATACACCAGAAAAATTTGTAGGACAATGCTTTTTTTTTGTTCGTTTCAAGAATGACAACCCTATAAATGTAAAAACTATACATGAGGTATTCTTTCATACATTTAAAAAACCTAGATACTTTAAAAGTAGCTATTTTGTTTCATTATTTGTTTCACCACTGTCATATAACTGAAGTTTCTGGTAACTGTGAATGTTAAACTATTATGCTCTTTGTTTTTGTTTTTGGGTAGACAGTGAATAGCTTTATTAATTCGGCAAATACTTAGGCTATCTTGCGAATTCAGTGTTTTACAGGACTATTGCAAAAGAAGTCAGTGTTTAGGTTAATTTCTCCATGCTCTTTTTGAAGAGTTTAACACTGCTAAGTACATTTTAGATGTCATCAAAATCTTTAAGGTAGAAGGACTCACTTAGAAGACTTTATTGCAAACACCAGGAGAGGAAAAGTTTACTTGTACCTTTTTATTTTATGTGTCTTTGAATGTGTAAAATGCACATTTATCATATGTAGCATGGGTTTTTCTGCTTTATAGGACAAATTCTTAGATGAGCATGGGCTTTGTTCTCAGTTATAGCTACACATCATAATACTTGTGCTGAAGGGTTTGTAAATTGATTAGAATCAGTCCTGTATATGTATCTTCTAATTAATATAATTTTAAATTCTTCAGACATAAAACCCATTATTAATTTATATACTTTAAATTTTATATTAAAAATATTTTATTCCTTTTGGAAGCCAAGAAAAGAGTAAAGCACTATTAGAAATAAAAGATAAGATCTGTTGTTATCAAGAGTCTCAATATTGGTCATAAATATTACTCTTCCATTAAATTCATTGCTGAAGTGATGAGACATTTATGTTTAGAAGTTTGTTATGTGAAGTATGTTAAGATTTGCTGACTTGAAGGACAGTTAAAATGTTGAAATATTAAAAAAACTAAACTTTTAAAGTTTAGCTTTTAAGAGTAGACAATAATTTAATCTGATCCATAGCAATATACCTTCAGTTACATAATAGTTTCTAATATACCTTAAGATACATACATTCAGAGCATTTTTCCTACTTACATCTCGTTACTCAGTTCCTAATGGTAGATGGGGACATTTAGAATTTTTTAATTGTTGTGTACTATTTTAAAATTTCCAAACTTCTGTGTGATAGGGAAATAATTAAAATTATAAAATAATAATGAAATTATGAAAATGTAACCAGACAGCACTTTATAACTATATTAAATTTTTGTTGATTTGCATTTTTTTATTGAAACCAGAGTCTTATGGTCATGTGGTAGGTATCAGTATTTTGAAAGTGCCTTTATAAAAAAGAAAAATACACTCTTTCAATCCTAAATTACTGCGTTACTAACAATCATTTGGTTACAATGCAGGATATATTCTTTGGTGCTTTGGATGCCACTGAAGGACTCCTGCGTGGAGTTAGGAATATGATACAAAAGATTTTTCTCCCTGCCATCCTCAAAACAAGTAATTGGGGTGCTTTAAGTCAGAGCAAACAGGATACAAAAACCAAACAGAACTTTGTGGAAACAATTAAGAGATACATTTCATTTCTAGAGGGTAAGCATTGCATTTAGGAAGCAGCCAAACTAGAGGAATTCTGCTTAAGAAATTCCATTTAAAGGCTGTAGCATGTAGGTATGGAACTTTAAACATTCTGCAAGGAAGAATTAAATGATCAATTACTTGCATAATAAATACATGGGTAGATTATTTACTGAAGAAAACAGTGATATATTACTTTTAGGAAGAAACACCGGGTATATAGTAATTTTCTGCTTTATATGAGTCCTGTAAAATGGCTGTTATGTTGAAATAACAGTGACTGCAGAATATTCCCAAATTTCAATTGCTTACATGGGTAGAAATTAATTTTAAAGTCTTAATTGGTCTGGCATTGCAATAACTTTTTTTTTTTTTTCCCCAGGGACTGTGATAAGCATTGAAGGAACTGTTGAGTTGGAAATAATAGATTACATTAATTTTTCTAAACTCCAGTCCTTTGAGAAAGTAGCTGCAGCAGCTAATAATCCTGATGAGCTTCATCAGCTAGAGGAAGTACTTATGATATGGTATAGACAAATTGAGCAGGTAGGTTGTTATTTTCACACTTAAATATGGATAGAGATATTTCTATGAGACTTTCATGAAGTTAGATGAAGGTTTTAGCTGCATTACCACCTGAGTAAGACAAGTGCTTCACTTCTATGCATAAGTAGGTAGTCTGTAAACCCTACAAACTTACAGTCTAGCAAGAATAAGAGTTTCTGAACAGCTGATACACAAATAGTAAGAAGAAGAGAACAGAAGGATGCAGGAGTTGTAACACTGGTGAGAACCACACTGAATATGGTTAGGTATACTCTACACCTATTACCTGTTTATTTTCTGCTGACAGTCATGGTATGCGATACTACTCTTAAGAAGATCTTTGACCAGGCCCAGTAGGGCATTTATCCTGTGTAAATCTTCTGTTGAGGTAAGGTCTCAGAAATTAGTGTCTGAGACTTCTATGATAAAGCGCAGAACACTTTGTCAAAGTACACAGTCTGTGTAGACTGGGACATACTCATAAAGGAATACTATGTTCAGTGTTTTTAGCTCACAAGAATAAAAATGTAAAAGACATATAATGCATTTATCAACATACAAATGAGTACATTTTTGATATTTAATGGTTTTGTTCTTTTTGTTCTTTTTTTTCTTTTTTGTTCTTTTTTGGGTTGTTTTGGGTTTTTTTTTGTTATTTTTTGGTTTTTTGTTTCCTTCTTTTCAGTTTAAGAATATGATTAAGTGCAATTCAGGCTTTGGTTCCAATTTGGAAGAAGTACCCTTTTTCATGTGTCTGTAACTGCAAATATGTTCCTTTTTAGCATCCTGAGTGTTTTATTTCTTCTTTATTTTCTTTTCTTTTTTTTTTTTTTTTTTTTTAT
>NDXB01018090.1:80118-90401 GCA_002631895.1 Agapornis roseicollis
ATTTATTTTTTTTTTTTTTTTTTTTTATCTTCTTGATGAATCTTTGGATCTGAATTGATCTGCTCAGTTGTTTCCTAAATCACTGAATTCAAAAAGATTCTTTCATTATCTGCCTTGAAGACTTAATTGGGTCATCAATCTGCCCAGGCTATTACTCTGAAAGGTGTGAAAGACAAAAAATTCCTGTTTCCAGAAGCAAATCATACTTGAATAGTTAGTTGAATCTCAGATCATAAACTTTGCCATCTTAAACAGAAAATTAAGACCCTCTAGGTATTTATACCAATGTCTTTCGTGGAATCCACGTATTCACTGCAGGAATATTGCTTGTGTAATGGTTTTAGACCAAGAAATCCTACATAACTAAAAGAGTCCTGTAAACATAGAGGGGAAATTCGTAGTAGACCCTCATTACACCACTTTTTTATGTGCTTTTGTGAGGCTATATTTATCCATGGCTTTGGATGGTTTGCATTCATCAGATCTTAGTTATGGATTATGCATCAATGTTTATATTGCCTGTTATGTAATTGATTTTATGTTTGCATATTGAAGCATGCTATAGTCTATATAAGTCTAAGGCATTGAGCATTTTACTACAGAGGCTAATAACAATCTGCTTACATGAAGCTGTAGAAAAGAAATAGCAAAGGAAAAACTCTATTCTAATCCAGTGGCTTGAGGGCCCCTTTAGTGTTTGTTTCCATTTAAAGATCATGAGAGGTGATGCCGGAGGTCCTATCTGCAACTTCACCAGTTCCTGTATTACAGTGTGAGGCTGCTTTTGGTGCAGTAGTTTTCAGTCATTATTCAGTTCAGAATTCTTAAGACCTGCTTACAGTAACCTCATGTGTCAGAAGAACTGTTTTGAATTGTTCACATTATTTAGTAGCCAAAATAGACTGTATATAATACAATATACAAAATAGCTGTAGCTATTCTCCAGAGTATGTTTTCTGTATCTGCATTCACTCCCATACTCCTCTCTTTCTCTCTCTGTCATTACAAACTTCGGATTTTTGTGGTTAAGTAGAATGTTCTCTCCAGAGGGTGTTTGTCATGTATATTACATATATTGGCCACTCTTACTGCCATAATTGAAATTTATCCAAACTCTGATAGTACTAAGACACACATGTGGGAATTTTGTTAGATTTTGCAAAATAGGCATATCTACTTTAAACATGAGACCTACTTGTTTTCATTTGTCTGTGTTAGGTTACAAATCAAATGGTAACATCTTGTAGAGCATATATTACAAATAGTGGCTTGACTGGTGTCTGGGATCAGGAGACATCAACAGTCATCGGAAAAATTAAGGTTTGTATTTTGGCATTTTATTATTTACCTCTCAAACCTATTGATTATCTATTGATATGCACAAGGAAGCCCATATCAATATGTATCAAGTATTTCACATCTCTCTACTGTTTTATTTCATGATGCTTTGAGTATTTTCACATTTTTTTAGCCTTTGGGCATTTGTTGAAATTAGAATGGCCTCATCTGTATCCGGGTGGTCTGTCACTGACCTTGAAATTGTCATCTTCAGCATGTATGTCACCAAGGAATTTTGTCATCCTGCATAATCCACATTCGTTCCTCTTTATGGTATCTGACATAGTACCATCGTCTTCTACCATGGGGAACCTGGCATCTGAATAGACCCCCATTTGTTTAGTAGTAGCTCATTTCAAGTTTTCTTTGGTATAAAAGCAAAACTCACTGCAAAGAGATTCTTCCTTTTCTTCAGCTGATGGTGACATATTAAGAACAAATTAAGCATATACAGTACACCATGGCAAAATATTTCTAGCTGTGGGGTTGCTGATTGCCAATGCTGACCCAGTTTCTGCCTTTTCCTTTCTTAGACCTCAGTTACTGACTTTCTGTCTTATCCAGAAAGGCACAGAATTTCAGTCCTTTAAAATTTATGTATAGAGGTACAAAAGAAAATGTATTGAATGTATCTTCTCTGACCTTGCAGGATGATATGATTCTGATAATTTGTCTATTTTATTGAGGTCATCTTGTTATACAGCAAATAAACCCTCATTATTCTATGAAGAATTATAAGCCCAGTTTCTAATCACAATGTATATACCCGTATATTCAGACAGTCTAATGACTGCCAGTATATTGTGGTAGAATCTGCTTTCCGTTTTCCACGAGCTGACAGAAGATTTTGTATCCCAATGATTATAGAGTTTACACTTCTTACCATTTATTATTTTCACATCTGATAAAGTCTTAGTAACTTAAGTAAGTAATCAACTGAAAAAGATTATTTTTCAATCTCACTTTAACTCTTGCCAGCATACACAAAGTTGTATAACCAGTTTCCTTGAAGTCCCTGGGGAGTTCTAAGCAGACTACACTGTTATGACAAATTCCATTCTTACCCAGGGGACAGTATGTCTGACCATTCTTAATTAAGCTAATGGCTTTTGATATTTAAATATCTCCTATAGAGCTCTTTGCTGGCCTTTGAACCACCCTTTACTTTAAGAAGAACTGAAATTTTCCTGTTTATATTTTTGTGACTGACTTCCTAGTGTTAAATCTTTCACTGTACTGTACTGTTTTGTGTTGATAAGTTGCAAATATTTGTAGCAGATACTGAAAAAAAAACCAGTGTATGTAAGTCTTTATCCCCTGTTGACTAAAACTAGATTCAGTGATAATTAACCACTTTGGAAAGACAGTAGGTTTGAGTTCTGCAGTCTTTTACCCATAACCATAGCATAATGAATATGGTATTTGTTCCCTCACTTTCTAGGACTGCATGTTTTTATTGAAAGAATATCAGAAATGCTTTCGTGAAACAAAGCAAGAGATTTTGGCAACTCTAGGAGAAAAGTCATTTGAAGTATCAGAAATGTACATTTTTGGACAATCTGAAGCTTTTTGTAGGAGATTAGAAAAAGTGAGTATACTATGTGCTGTTATTATCAGTAAAGAAGGGCCTCTCCAACAGCAGTTTACAAGGTGGTTACCTGTTAACATACGTGCTCTTAGTTATCCTGAGAAGGATTTTGTAACTCTTTATTGAGAGAAATTAGGCACTTCCACAGAGTAGGTAATTCCATTACTCTAGGCAATTATGTCACAATATCCTTCTGAAATTGTCCATTTCTTTGTGTTATAGAATCGTAGAATAGTTAGGATTGGAAAGGACCTTAAGATCTTGCCATAAGCAGGGACACCCCCACACTAAACCATGCCATGCAAGGCTTTGTCCAACCTGGCCTTGAACACTGCTGGGGATGGAGCAGAGGAGAGAAAGAATCCATCTGATCTAGACTTAGATAACTATTTTAGGACATTTAAAAGTATGTGAAAAATAACACACTTTACTCTTCTGAATGGTGTTCAAATATATTAATAATCCTGTTATTGCCAAAGACAGTTCTTTAGCTTGCTAATCCAATGAAAGGATTTTAGTCTAGTAATCGTAGAGTGAAATAGATAGTAAGTGCTTCTTGGTGCACAATAAGGTCAGACAGGGATAAGAGGGTAATTGGGCAGTCATCAGAGGGTAGGAATTCTGTGAGTTGATGATGTTTTTCTTTATCATCCAGTATAAATACTAATCTGTATGTGTGGGGTTTTTTTTATTCTGTGAAATCTGTGTCATCAGTGTGCATATGTCATGTTTTAACTTTTTTTCATATTACCCTGTTGAATCTTAGCAGTCGAATGTAAAACAGAAACCTTTCACTATCAAGAAAAATGAAGATGATTTTATTTTGTATTGAGTTGTAGTGAGAACTGACATTGAAAACTGAATTAACCATGCTCTGTTGAAGATACTTGACTTAGAAGCTCAGAAGCAGCACATTTCTGAATGCACTAATTAGAGAAGAGTCTCTTACATATTTTATTTAACTCGGGTTGCAGTTTATAGAGTAAGTAGTAATTAATTCATTCTGAGTATGAATATAATACTTATATTTCAGATTACAGAGATGATAACTATACTACAATCTTTTAATTCACTGAGTCTGTCTACCATTGAAGGGATAGATATTATGGCAGTAGAATTCAAAAAGATCTACCAGAGAGTTCAAAATAAACAATATGACATTCTCGATCCACGAAAAACAGACTTTGATGTGGATTTTGTGGACTTCCTCACTAGAGTTGAAGGCTTAGAGGTAAGTAATACTGCTATCTATAATTTATTTAGGGAAGAATGTCATCACAACTTATTTAGTATCTTCCCATCTGTTAATGAGAATTTGGAGTTTAAACAGGTTATATTGATTTTCTTCTGAAGAGCTTAAATTTTGGGGTTTTGTTTTGTTGTTTTGTGGTTTGGTGGGTTATTTTTTGTTTGTTTGTTTGGATTGTTTTGTTTTGTTTTGTCCAGAGAACAGCTTTTTTCATTCTTTATCCTCCTTCAAAAGTCAGATGTAAAATATACAGTCCTCACTGAAAATCATTACTCTGCAGCCAAAATGTCAAAAATTAGAGACCTGACAGAATGATTTATATGGAGGTGGTTTATAAGCCTAGAGACACGTGGTTAGATTTTGGGCATAACAAAGCTACAACTGTTCTCAATATGTTATCTGATTCTTTGCTAAAGTTGTGTAGCATTTTAAGAGATTACTTGACTGGCGCTAGCTATTTATTGATTACATTAAGCCTAGACCAGTAAAGGCTGCTGTTTTGTGCTTTAAGCTGTCACAAGTTCAAATGATACTATGCTAAGAAATTATCAAACATCAAAATACCAATCAAAAATCAAACATCAATATGACCAGGAAAACTATACTAAATTTTATATTTTTAGATGCAGATACAGACATTTATGCGTGCCTGTTTTGGGAGAATTTTGTCTTCACAACATGCACTTCAGTTACTTAAAAGGTATTGGCAATTATGTTTTAAAATATTTTAAAGTAACTTCAAAGTTTGATTGGTACAATTTAAATAACACAGCTAATTTTAGAACAAAGAGCATAATAAAGAATTTTTAATTATTGGTGTTCTGCACCATGTAATCGTAATAAAAGATGGGGTTTTAGCTTTCTTATAGGAATCAATATATTCTCCTGTTTCTTAATTTCATTACAGTTTATTTTGTATATACAAGAGAATGCTAAAGTAAAAACCTAAAAAAACCACATTGGTAACAGCAATAAGAAAACACACCAGGGCAGAACTTTTCAATCTGCTTAAGTTTGCTCAAAGCAAAAAAAAACCCTAAACATTCCTAGATCCAGAAGCATTTTCTAAATTTCTGTTTTGATTTTATGCAATGTTCATGTACCCCAAAACAAAACAAAGAAATTATTTGTGATTTAGAAATATTATTTGGTTACTCATTTTTAATACAGGTTTCAAGAGCTGAAATTGACATGCCTTCAAGAAGAAACAGTACATACAGTTGATTGTATTCTTCAACATTATGTAGCAGAACTTGAATCTACTCAAAAGGTATTTAACTTCTTTGCAATAAATTTTAAATGTTATGCCTATTTCTCTAGCTGACTGTCAGTGCTCAATTTATCATACTGGTATTTTTCTGTTACAGAAAGCAGACATGCATGTCATCACATTTGAAATTTCACTTTGAAACCCCAAATCCTTTCTGTTATTCCTCCATCAATTAAAGAAACAAAAGAGTGGTTATTATGTAATGCTGTGACAAAATAGATAAAAAATGTAGATAAATTGCATATATGTTGATTATAAAGCAGTTTTCCATGATTTATGCAGTGTGCTGTAACTGTAGCATACATGAGAATTAATTTTTGGTGACTGTTCATGTCACTTGACTTTAAATCTTTAAAGGGTAATTCTTCTACCCTGACTTTATGTCTGGAATAAACATATGCATCAGAACCAGACATCCATGCTCCCTTTCTACTCAAAAAAGAAACAAGTTTTCTAGAGTCAAGTAATCTGATCTTTTTGACATGTTAATCTGAAGATTTAAATCCCTTAAAATGGTCATTTTTCCTCAATAAGAATAAAGGCAATCTGTAAAACCAGACTGATTTATTTAAAGATGTTTACGTTTGTCAGATGAATTCTGTGTTTACACAAGGAGCCAAACATCTGTAAACTCTGCACTTACTAGAAAGTGATTTTTCCAGTGATTTAAAACTATAGCCTAGCGTAACTACTCTGAACCAGTCTTTTCCCTGTCTAGTGTATGTGACACTTCCCAAACCTCTACTTACTTGCTTAATTTGATGACAGTATTTCCAGCAGTACTGACTGCTTAAGAAGTCAATAAACCCACTGCTGGCTGCTTTTTCCCAGCCAGGAAAATTTTCTGTTTTCTGAGGGGTTTTCATCTAGGTCAGTTCCTCTCTTAAGTTCACTATGAAGCTACTTATATTTCTCCTGAGCAGAGACTGAAGAGGGATAAAGAGGACATGCTAGTAAGTGAAGAGTTGTGCCTGCTTAAACAGTGCTGATCTTTGTGTTATCACGACATAAATTTGCATGCCTCAATTTGAGTGGATACAAATACTCCTTTTTCTTATGTTGAAGAATGTTACCAATATACTGGCTAGTTGTAACAATTTGTTAGATATTATTGGATTGCTTTTTATCTTTGCCAAGAAAGTTATTTCTTATAAAAAATTGCTCCTGGTGCAATACTGGGTCTAAAGTGCTTGAATAATTTGTCAATGCAAATTTGGTATGTGACAATCTTAAGCCAAATTTTTCTTTACTATAGTGCAGCCATTTGTCATGTTAAAGGGCAAGACAATTTAGCAGAAGATAAACCTGCTTGCATTCCAGCCAGTCCTCAGATGTTAGAGGGGGTGGGTGCAGCTAGGCTTAGATTCTGAGTGATGCCCAATTTACCACTATCAGTTTGATCGCGTTTGATGTATTGAACAGTCAAGATTCCGGATGCACTAATAGCCTGCTGCACCTTCAGTCTAATCATATTCATGAACTAACACAGCCACACTGAAGGATTTGGTTGCATTCAATGAGAAAACT
Organism: Agapornis roseicollis; assembly: GCA_002631895.1. Lineage (NCBI taxonomy): Eukaryota > Metazoa > Chordata > Aves > Psittaciformes > Psittacidae > Agapornis > Agapornis roseicollis. The sequence continues at coordinate 87,091 of NDXB01018090.1, forward strand.
ATTATGATTAGTCACTTAAACAGTGCAGTTTACTAAAGTGACAGATACAGGTTCTTATGGATTGCTGGTGATAAATATACTGTCTGCAAAAGCACATGCAAATAATAAGTTATGAAAATGTGCAATAAAGTTATGAATAACACAGCCTGGCTTTAAAATATAAAAGTGAAAAGTAACTCTGCATAGAGATTCCTGATTTTCCCAGGGAAGCACTTAATACAGTGCAAGTCTCACCCAAAGGTGTCCCTATTGGGGAGGAAGAAAGGTCCAGCCCATCAACCGATCCCAGGAGTCAAGGGTAATCTGCTCATGGAATTTTCCTGGACTCATCCATGATGATGTCTTCCCCCAGTAATTCCCCTTTGTTGGGCCATTTTATACTATTTTTCACCTTCAAGGTGGAGCTTGAGTGGCTCTAGTCATATATACCTTTGTTATTATTGGTATAAAATTCTCTTGCTTCGCTTTTAAAAGAGTATACCACAAAGAATTCAAAGAGCATGCTCAAAGAGGGATGATCTCACTTTGGAGGCAGGTAGCATTAGAGATAGAGGTGTGGTTTTGTATTAAAATGTATTAAAATGCATTATAATGAAGCAAAGATTGCACAAAGGACAGCACTTTGTCAAAAGATGACAGACTGTTGGCTCAGGGTAGCAATTATGCAGCTTATCAGTTTCAAGTATCACCAAGTTTCCCTCTCTGCTGGTGTTAGGACAGAGCGTGGCTGTAGAATCTCCACTGCTCCATCCTCTGCCAGTGTTGCCACAGGAACCACTGTGGAGTGCACATTCCTGGCACATGAGGTATAGGTGCATCTTCCCCTGAAAGTCCATTTTTCCTTTGTGTGTGAACAATGCCGCATTTTAAATATATGTTTAATTTCTAATTGTTCCACACCATTTAGTGAGTAGGGCCTCTTTTTTTTCCTCCATGTGGGCACAGATAAAAGCATGGGATGTGTACTCAGGAGTCTCTATGTGTGTATTGATGAGATGTTAGTAAAAAAGAGCATATCATAGAATAGTAGATAATCCTGAGTTGGAAGGAACCCACAATGTTGACACTTCTATTCAGGTAAAACTTCTCAGTTAACAATATAGCTTAGGCCATTCCTGAGGGCAGTTGCTGAGGAAAGGAGGAAAAGCCAGAACACTTCCTTAAACAGCCTGGTTTCACAGCCCATGGCTCCAAAGCTTGGCCTTGAATACTATCTGCTCAGCTTCTAAGTTTGCAATGGCCTTTGGTGTACTTAGGGCTCTGTCGTGAGCCCAGCTAAGAAATGGTATAAGATAATGAAGACAGGAGACATAACAACATGTGTTTATCTCAGAAGCTTAGCAAAAGGGGGAAACAATACATTTTTCTCACAGTGATCTGTTGTGTGACCCTACACAGATTTGATCTGTTTGGGAAGAGGAAAAAACTCTGGTATCAGAGGAAAACAAGTTTTACATTTCAACAGATTTATTTATTTACTTTTTTACTCCATATGTTTAATTATGATGGTCTTATTGTAGTGTTACCAAATTCACAAAACTGACCCTCCTCTTGGTCGAAACATGCCACCTGTTTCAGGAAGGATACTGTGGGTGAGACAGCTTTTCAGAAGGATAAATGAACCAATCAATTATTTCCATGTAAGTTGATGTGCGGAAAAATTAGGTGTTTCGTGTAACAGTGAGCTGTCTTACTTTGGTAGAGTGACCATGATGTTTATGGCTATGCTGACAGTTCTCATATGCTAGTCAACCTGTTTATTTGTATGTGAATATCTAGTTAAAAAAACATGCTCTGTAGAAACATCTGTTGTAGATCCAGGATGTCGTGTTAGAATAGAATAAATTATTTCAGTTGGAAGTGACCTACAACAACCATCTAGTTCAACTGCTTCAGCAATTTTGAGCTGACCAAAAGTTAAAGCATGTTACTAAGGGCATTGACCAAATGCCTCTTAAACACTGACAAGCTTGGGGCATTGACCACCTCTTGAGGAAGCCTGTTCCAGTGTTTGATCATCATCTTAGTAAAGTTATGCTTCCTAATGACAAACAATTTGCATAACACCAGGTAGATGATGTCAGCTGCTCTACCCCTGTCCATCAGTTCCGTAGCCTCATCATAGAACGCCACCAAATTGGTCAGGCGGGATTTGCCCCTAGTGAAGCCATGCTGGCTGCCACCAAGCACCTTGTTGTTTTTCATGTGCCTTAGCATGCCTTCCAGGAGAATCTGCTCCAAGATTTTGCCAGGCACAGAGGTGAGACTGACTGGTCTGTAATTCCCCAGGACATGCATTTTCTCCTTGAAAATGGGGGTTATATTTCCCTTTTTCCAGTCTTTGGAAACTTCACCTGACTGCCACAATTTTTCAAGTATGATGGCCAGTGGTTTATCAGCTTCATTTGCCAGCTCCTTCAGGACCCGTGGATGGATTTCATGAGGTCCCATGGACTTGTGCACATTCTGGTTCTTAAGATGGTCTCGAACCAGATCCTCTCCTACAGTGGGCCTAAGGTCTTCATTCTCACAGTCCCTGCATCTGCCTTCCAAGACTTGGTTGGTGTGTTCAGAGCATTTGCCAGTGAAGACTGATGCAAAGAAGTCATTCAGAACCTCAGCCTTCTTCAAATCCAGGGTAGCCAGTTCTCCCGTTAGGTCCCAGAGAGGGCTCACATTAACCCTTGTCCATCTTCTTTTTGCAACATACCTATAGAAGCCCTTCCTATTATCTTTTGCATCCTTTGTAAGACTCAATTCTAACTGAGCTTTCCTGACTAAGTACAGCCAATAGTTAAATCAAGAAAGCCCCAAATAATTTTCTTCTGACATGATTTTAATTTGAATATACTGTGTTTTCATAGAAAAATTCAGATATCTTGGCAAGTCCAGAAGGTAGAGCAGTTGTTCAGTTATACAACAAAATTGCTTATCTGTTGGTGGAATTCGAGGTAGTCTATCATGATGCCTGGAAGAGGGAAATATCACAATTACAGTATCGTAAGTAATTAAATATGTTTAAGGCTTTTTCTAACTGTTATTAAATGCTACCTTTTTGCTAATCAGATAATTTCTTAAGGCTCATTTACCCTTAAAATGTGCAAATTAATCATGATCCAATAAGCAAGCCTTATGATAGAAATTTCTGTCCCTTCCTGACCCTGAATATTGGTTTTGATACTGAGGATTGCAAACTTGGTACACTGACAGATATCTAGAAACAGTACTGAAGTAAATTTAAGGCACACAGTTGTTCTTTTTGTTGTTGTTGTTGTTGTTCTTTTTTTTTTCTTTTTTTTTTTTTTAGATTG
>NDXB01018090.1:98808-135567 GCA_002631895.1 Agapornis roseicollis
TGTTACAATTTACGTTCTTAGAGGGTTTTCCATTATGCAAGGTTCTCATGTTTTCACTGGATAGAGAGATACAATTTTTATTTTTCTGCAAAACATTGCATACATGTTAGAACTCTATAAAATAGAATACATAATACTTTAAAGATAAATGTACGGTATTAATATGATTTTCTCTTTTTAGGTTACTGATTTAAGTGAAGTGCAGATATTTTCAGTATTAAGAGAGATATCAAATACTCTTCTAATTGTATTACCAGTAGCAGATCCTATTAAAGTAGAGGATATGTTGACCTCCAATGAAGTATGTGCCACTTTACACCTTTGGATTTTAATTCTTGTGTATATTAGAAACAATACATTAGTAAATTAATATAAAACTAGGAAAGAATTTTTTCAACTGTGGAAATACTTTTTTTTTTAATTTTTTTGTAGTTAAAATGTTTTAGTTGCAATATTTTGTATGAAGATAGATTGGTTCTTGAGTATTTGAGGTACTTGAGGTGTTGTATTTCACACATAATTTTTATCTTATTTGACTGCTTCCCATTTAGATGAGATGTTTTTGTATGAACATGCTCAAACATCTGCAGCCTTTTTTTCTCCTGTTTCTTTTTTCCAAACTGTTTTTTTTTTCTGAAGGATAAGGCAAAAAAATACTTTCTAACAAGCATATTTGAGAATGTAAGGGTTTTCTTGATTCCAAATGAGACTAAAAAAAAAAAAAGTATTTAGTTAGCAAATTAGTGCAAGTAAATAAAATTAAGGACAGTTGAAAGAGCATTTGGGTAATTTCAGATTCAGACTGTGACCTCCCTTCAAAAATCAGGATTTTCTTCTAGCCCTTAAAAAAGCAGTTGCATTTCAAAAATGAAAATTTGAAATTAAAAGTGTTAAAAATGTAGTAATAACAGAAGATATTTATATTTTTGAGTAAAGATTTTTGGTTTGGTTTGGTTTCTCAGTTTTATTTTTAAAATGTTGCTGTTTCACTGAAACAGTCTCATTCTGAAGAATGCAATGTTGAGGGAAATGTTTTGGCTTTCCCTGAAGAGAGAAACAGTAATAAGATAATCAGTGATGCTAAGATAATTCATTGATATTTGTGTTGAACAGGCTTATACTAAAGATTGTGCTGAGTTATTGAACCACAAAAGCATGCACGTTGAAGATGCTGTTCAAGAACTAATATCTGTATTTAAACAGAATTATGAAATTGAATATCCTAAGAAAACCGCAGAAAGCTCCATTTTACCAGGTAATGTTGATTATTTAAATAAAATTCTGTCCTTCTTTGTGTGATTTGGCTAGTACATATCAAAATGTAATTGTTTTAGCTGACCTTCTTCAGACTTCTCTCTCCCACTGCAGTTTGATCTGTGTCACAGTTCTGCGTTCATTTACCTCTGTTAAACTAAACCACTAGCCTATGCAATACAGAGGTAATCCAGTGTTTCATTATTGGGGTTTCTAGAATTAAACTTTTTCCTTTTGTTTAGATTATCAAGGTATTTGCTCTAGAGGAAGAACATTATGGTTCCATTTCTCTAAGTCATTCATATTATTATACCATACCTCCTCCCAGTGAAATCCAGTGATTCTCTTTTCTCAGCTCTATGGGGTATTTGATGCTGTCCCTCTTTCTGTGAGTTTTGTGTCACAGTAGAATTGTATCTCAAATACTTAACTAGCTGGTCAGTTTAAATTAGTACAGTTATTTGACTATCAATTGCTAGTGTACGAGGCTCACAGCTCGTGAGGTGCTATACCATTATAGGTAAAATAGTTTCTAACTAAATAAAATGTTTTTAAGAAAAATATGTTTTGAGGCTTAATCTGTAATGGAGCTCCTTTTCTTAGACAGGATTTTTCCCTCTTGGGTTGTTTCCTCCAGATACAGGGGCATAGTTAGTTTAAATGCTCCAGTATTTCAATACCATACAACCAGAAAAACTCAATGAAAATATATTTCTATGTATTTTGTTAAACTGTTTATCTTGATATCATGCACACACTCCCTCCTCCCACATTTCAAGCTGATATATCCATGTCTGCCTAGCTATCTTTAATAACATATCTGTAGTGCATGTATCTCTTAGGCTGAGGTTTACAGGCTGGGGTGTTAACCGGATTCCTGGTGTAAAAAAAAAAAAAAAAAAAAAAAGAAAAAAATGGTGTGAAATAAAACTAATTAAGCTGATCAAAGTACTCCTAAAATAAAAATAAGTGTTGTTTTGTTTGTAAAGAGAGGGAGCAGCATGGTTCAAAGGAGANGGTGTTAACCGGATTCCTGGTGTAAAAAAAAAAGAAAAAAGAAAAAAGAAAATAATGGTGTGAAATAAAACTAATTAAGCTGATCCAAGTACTCCTAAAATAAAAATCAGTGTTGTTTTGTTTGTAAAGAGAGGGAGCAGCATGGTTCAAAGGAGAACGCTATGTTCACTTAACAAGGTTTTATTTTTTGTTTTCTGTTTGTCTTTTTTTTTTTTAATTTACAGTAAAAGAAAAGCATATAATGTTTGGAGATAATGAAAATGAGAATGGAAAGAGTACTTCTGCACCTTCTCATGATAAAGAAGATGAGTTTAAAAAGGTATTTTGTGATCAGAAAGGAATTTTTTCAGACCAGTCATATTAGTAAATAGTATCTTGAGTTTTGGTAGACAGAAAGCTGTTACAGAACAACATCACATAAAGAATATCAAATATAATGTAAAAATTATTAAATAGTTTCCCTACAAAGTGAGTTTAAAATAGATTGTAGCTTTCAAATGTATATTCCATGTTCTTCCAGTTATCACCTTTACTAAACAAATTGTTTATATGTAAGTGGTAAGTGTAAAAGCTTGGAGACAATATTGTGCCTAAGCCATAACACAGGCTTTCCTTCTTGGGTGGGTGGAAACATTCATCCTTTATGTCTTCTTCCAACTTCACCATCTTTGTACTTTTTCCTTAAAGTATACAATCTCTTCATATTCAGCAAAGAAGTGGAAGTAGAGAACAGACTCACAAATTTGCAAGCACAAATGCAATAATGTTACAAGATTGCATTCTGTTGTTTCGTGTTTGTGATTATTGCATGTTCCTGTATTTTTGTTCTTCTTCATCCAGTACAGTGAGATTTTACTGTATTTGTTTCTTATTTGAAAAAAAGTACATATATAACAATGTTTTGCATAGTTCATGGTGATTTTCCAGAGAGCTTTTCTGAAGGAGTATGAGACTTCAGCCAAATCTCAGTATTCTGTGTCTGAATAAGACAAATTGAGTTTCCTCAGATACTATATTCTCTTTTTCATGCAGCTTTTACTTATTTACTTACATACAAACTATTTTCCTGCCAATTTCTCCCCTTGTATTTTTCATGTAGCTTGCAGTATAAATTCCTTCAGATAAAACCTAATATGTTTGATTTTTGAAATGATATTCAGGTTCCTGTCTGAATACAATATGGGATAATGTGCATTTTATTTGTTACAGAAGTCTAAAGAGCTGGTTGCCTATTTCAGTTACCAGCTGCTAGACAGCCTTCAGAAAGCCACCCGACTGTCTTTGGATAGTCTTAAAAAAAGAATATTTGTTTCAAAGTAAGTTGCAAATGAAAGGTTCCTTCAATAGTTATTACTAAAACAAAGTTATTTCTGTATTATTATAATAATTTAAATATACATTCTCACATATAATAATAGATGCACATGTATCACTAGTCAAATGGTGCCAGACCTCTTGGTCTTGGACTGTTTAGCTCAAGCAAAACATGGGGAGCATTCACTTTCGGTTGCAGTGATGCTTTGGGCATCACTTCTATGCTTCAGTTCTTTATGTTGCTAATTATAGTGTATGCACTTGTTTTTGTGCAGAAAATGAAGTTTATTTCTGGTCTTGTTTTCCCTCTACCTGCACCCTTTTTTATTCCCATATGTTTTTTCTTGGGATTGCTTTCAAAATGCTGTTAGTACAATTAGTCCAACACAAATGACTAGAGCTTAAATAATCATAGAATCACAGAATAGTTAGGGTTGGAAAGCACCTTAAGATCATCTAGTTCCAACCCCTCTACCATAAGCAGGGACACCTTACACTAAACCATGCCATGCAGGCTTTGTCCAGCCTGGCCTTGAACACTGCCAGGGATGGAGCACTGACAACTTTCTTGGGCAATCCATTCCAGTGCCTCACCACCCTAACAGGAAAGAATTTCCCCTGTTTAAGTTTGAACTCGTTACCCCTTGTCCTATCACTACAGTCCCTAATGAAGAGTCCCTCCTCACCATCCCTATAGGCCTCCTTCAGATACTAGAAGGCTGCTATGAGGTCTCCACGCAGCCTTCTCTTCTCCAGGCTGAACAGTCCCAACTTTCTCACCTGTCTTCATATGGGAGATGCTCCAGTCCCCTGATATTCTAGATAATATACTGTAATGTGCCTATACATTCATCTCATTTCAGATTAATTCAGCAAGCATGGCTGTGTATTCAGAATTATTTCCCATGGATTAAAGTTCATCTATGCACTCTTTATCAATTCTTTGTGATAATGTCAGGATCCATACTATTTTATAATTCTCCCATACCCAGTATAATTTTTATAGATTCTTCCCTGCTCAAGCACACATACACTTCAGAGACAGAATTGCTTCAGTATAATATATTTTATATTGGAAAGTCTGCTTAGAATTCTATTAAGAGAACTCATTTGAAGCAGGTGAACTTCGTGGTGGTTTTTCATTAATGTATTTTAAAGACAGTTCTTTTTCTGAGGACATCTTTCATAGAAAATGTATTAAAATCCCAATCTTATGTAAGTCAACAGGAATTTATATGAGTGTGTCCTTTACATTTGTCTATGGTATCATTTTGTTGAATTCTCTCTTATTTGGTCACCATGTTATGTCATGGCATTTAGAAATTGTAATTTGCACTTTAGTTTCTAGTTATGAGTGGGTTCAGGTCATGTTTTTATAATCTTTCGCCAGCTTATCATGTTTGAAAGTGTTTTGGGTTTTTTTTTTCTGTTTCGTTGAATGTTTGTCTAAAATGTAACGAAGCAACTTTTACTCTTGATAGGTTGTTACATGAAATGGTCAGTAAAACCTTCTTATGTCCTAATCAAAGCGCTGGTAGAGTTCCATCATTAAGGCATTAAGTTCTATTAAATTAAAGCATCAGAATCCAGAATCAGGAAATATTCTGGTTAAAAAAAAAAAAAATCTGAAAGCAATGGCTGGATCCAAGGTAACTTCTGTCTGAATGATGGAGCTCTGGGTATTATCATTACCCTTTAACAAGAAGCTTCTGTAAGTTTTGTCAAGTACTTCATAACTTAGTATGAAAACTTCATGAGGGTCTGCCAGAAAAGGAAGTTCAAAATTGTATTTCTAAGGTAATTTGAGGGGATTTCATGGTGAAGTATTTATGACATGTTTTAAAATTATTTTCAGCAAAACTACATTTGGGGGAACAAAGCTTTCTGCCCATTCAAGCAAATCTCAAGAGGTGGCTTCTCTTCTAAAAGTCGAACTACACCTTGCTGTTCCCAATGTGGTAAGTTACGTGTCACATAGGTAAGGTAAAATACACTGTCTTATGGTTATCTATGTATTTGCCTAAGGTCAGGATGTCAGCACACGTATACTGAACTGGCAACCCTTCCAACATAGAACACTTGCTCATGCCTTTGACTATGCTGAGAGCACTGATGAAACATGCTCACAGTCCACATGTTCCTGATTTGTGTCTTAATGGCACTTGCAGAACCTGGCCTTTTATTCTTCTTGTGTGTTTCAGCAATTATATTGCAATCTGTCCATCAGTATTCTTTGCAGAATTATTACAGTTCTCCTTCATGTGTATTCTTCATGTAGATTCTTCATGTATATCCTTCATTGCCTTTCTGGAATAGATTTTTTCATGTTTGTTTTTAACTGGTTTGTTCCTTGCAGGTTTTAAATACTTAATAGAATTTAAAAAATTAACATTATCTTTGCTCAGATTTGTTTTGGTCATCTCAATAGGAAGTAAGATGACCAGAAGGAGAAAAACTGAGCAAAAATGACAAGATTCAAACCCAAAAAAGCTATGGATTTCTGTGTGCAGAGGACAAAAAGACAGCTAAACTGCAAAGAACTAATGCATGCATTTGTTTGTGTTTTGTGGAGTAAGATAACTCTGTGGCAGTGATGTGTGTGGTATTTTATGCATGAGAAGGTAACATAATATCTAGTTGCCTTATAAAGACTAAGAGTTTTATATTCATGGAAATGCAATCAAAGGAAGAGTATGTTTTAAGGTGTTATTCCTTTGCCACTGAACCAGTGTTTATATTGGCATTCTCTTGTACATTCACACTTTGTGTACACGTGGCATATAAGGTCTGTCAAAGTGTAGAATTTTTACATTATTGATATTTGCCTAAGCATAAAGCCCCAAGCTCCACTCACTGCAAAGGGAAGTGCATCTATCTTTCTTAACCAGTTCTTGAAATGCTTGACTGATCCAGGGCAGCGATCAAGTAGTGCTGGGTAAAATACCACTTCACTAATGCTTTTATGCATTAACTGCTCAATCAATGAGATTTATTGGTTGGTGTTGGGACCAATCCTCTTCAACACCTTTGTCGCTGACATGGACAGTGGGATTGAGTGCGCCCTCAGCAAGTTTGCTGATGACACCAAGCTGTGTGGTTCAGTGGATACACTGGAGGGAAGGAATGCCATCCAGAGGGACCTTGACACACTTGTGAGGTGGGCTGATGCCAATCTCATGAAGTTTAACCATGCCAAGTGCAAAGTCCTGCACCTGGGTTGGAGCAATCCCAGGCACAGCTACAGGTTGGGCAAAGAGGAGATTGAGAGCAGCCCTGCAGAGAAGGACTTGGGGGTGGTGGTCAATGATAAATTCAACATGAGCTGGCTTCAGTGTGAGCTCGCAGCTCAGAAAGCCAATCGTATCAAAAGGCTGCATCAAAAGGAGTGTGACCAGCAGGTTGAAGGAGATGATGCTGCCCCTCTGCTCTGCTCTTGTGAGACCTCACCTGGAGCATTGTGTGCAGTTCTGGTGTCCTCAACATAAAAAGGACATGGAGCTGTTGGAACAAGTCCAGAGGAGGGCCATGAGGATGATCAGGGCAGGGNCTGGTGTCCTCAACATAAAAAGGACATGGAGCTGTTGGAACAAGTCCAGAGGAGGGCCATGAGGATGATCAGGGGACTGGATCACCTCCCATATGAAGATAGGCTGAGAAAGTTGGAGCTGTTCAGCCTGGGGAAGAGAAGGCTGTGTGGAGACCTCACAGCAGCCTTCCAGCATCTGAGGGGGGCCTATAAGGATGCTGGGTAGGGACTCTTCATTAGGGACTGTAGTGACAAGACAAGGGGTAACGGATTAAAACTTAAACAGGAGAAGTTTAAGTTTGATATAAGGAAGAATTTCTTTAGTGCAAGGGTGGTGAGGCACTGGAATGGTTTGCCCAAGGAAGTTGTGAATGCTCTATCCCTGGTGGTGTTCAAGGTCAAGTTGGACAGAGCTTTGGGGGTTAAAACTTAAACAGGGAAGCTTAGGCTAGATATAAGGAGGAGGTTCTTTACTGTGAGGGTGGTGAGGCACTGGAACAGGTTGCCCAAAGCAGTGATAAATGCTCTATCCCTGGCGATGTTCAAGGGCAGGTTGGACAGAGCTTGGGAGATGTGGTGTAGTGTGAGGTGTCCGTGCTTATGGCAGGGGGGTTGGAGCTAGATGATCTTAAGGTCTTTTCCAACCCAAACCATTTTGTGATCCTGAAACATTCTATAACTTTCAAGCAGTTTGTGTCCCAATTGTAACACTCCTGTGGATGACTGCATCCTTTCAGAATGATGGGTTGCACATGAAAACTGCGAGATGATATTCTAAGGACTACATTTGAAGATTAAGTATAACGTGAGAGTGACATTTCTTGTAATTTTAGCAAGAAATGCCATTTTTCCAGTCTTTCCTGAGTCACTCTCAGATAGACTCTTCCTTCTGCTCAGTATTTTTGAGAAATTGATGTCTGCCTTTACTCCACCTTATCCTACATAGAATTATTTTCAAACAAGGACAACAGAGTCATTATTGCTGTCAATACAGTTCAAAACGTTTTGGGTTTAGGACTTTATGGTTGTTTGTGTAATACTAAGTAAAACAGGGTAGGGACTATTCTTTGGCCAGAAAGTGAGCTGATGTGAGATGGTATGTATTCACTGTACTAAGTGTTTTCCTTCCTGACCCCAGAAGTTTGCATTCAAACTGTGTGTTAGGAACAGCTCCTGACATGTTTTTATGTGCCAAATTGTGCCTGATATTTTTCTGGGAGACTTTTTTGGGTTTTTTTTGCTATGATAACCATATTAGCATTTATGCAGTGGATGATGGCAGCCCAGAGCCTGGGGTTTGACACTATTCTGTTAGCTAGTTGCTCTTGATTCAGATCAAGAATTCTTGTTTTCCTTCTAATTCCTTTTATCATGTACTCCAGTAGCTGAATATGAGTTTTCCTTCTCTTCTGACTTGGTATTAGTTTGCTTTCAGAATTACGATACAAAATTCTTGCCAAATACACAATTTGACATCTTCTGGCTTACTGCATGGAGTTCCACTACTTTAATAAATACTGTGCTCTTCCTAAAGTTTCTGAGGTAATGAAACCTTTGGGAGAAAAGAAACTGGGAGAAAATAAATTATTCAACTAAAACCTCTGGCACTTTGATCCAGATGATTTTGTTTGTCTGAAATTACCTACAGTATGAATACATGTGTAGAAAAGCACTTAAAAGGAGAGGTTCTATAGCTGTAGATCTTTAAAATAAGCTTGCTATATGTATATTTATGACTATCTCTCTTACAGTTCTCTCAGCATTTAGTGGTTAAGAGCAACAGAGGGGAAGATCTTGGCATAGTTTTCTAATGCTTCTAGAATGCAGGAAACAAGGCTTGTGACAAGCTATAGAGGATCATTATAAAAGTGCTTTTTAAAATGTTGCAGGAATTGTAAACATATTGTAAAAAAAAAAAAACAACCCACCAATAAATCCATCTATGTGTACATTTGCTTATCATTTTAACCAAGTTATGACTTTGCAAATAGGTAAGAGGTCACTAGAGTATGTACCAGTTATTTAGAGGCAATTCTGAGCCAAACTATTACATTTCCCAGTTTGTCTCCTGGTCCAGTTCCGCAATTCACTACGAGTAGAGTAAAAGTGAGAACTTAAAAAATGACAGTCAGTTGCTTTTTTTTGAACAATGTTTCAAATGTTTTAAATAGATAATGGTCCCCAGTTTAGATGATATACAGCAAGCTATCAATCGCATGATTCAGTTAATACTGGAAGTAAATCGTGGAGTTGCTCAGTGGGGACAGAAGCATTTGCAAAAATCCAGATTAAAACCAGAAGCAAGCAAATGGCAATTATCCTCAGCAGGATTACCAGGACAAGTGAAAAACAAAAAGGATAGTAAGTGGTTTGGGTTTGGTTTTCTTTTACTTATTTTAACTTTTGTCTTTAATTAAAATGTCATGTATAAATATTTCTGAATAAGCTTACTTTCCTTCAAAAAGGCCAACTGTGGATTATCTTGCATTAAATTATTTGGTTTGTTTTGATTTATTTATCTCTCTTTTCCAGAAATACCTTTTCAGGCTTATGTAAGTGAAACTCTGAGAAACAGTAAGCAAAGCAATCTTAGAAAAGTTACTACATTCTGAATGTCCTATTTAATTTGAGGCTCAGTAAGCTTGTTCATTTTTTTACCTGCTTACTGTGGAATGTAACTATAATTATATAGTTAAATCATAAACAATAATTGTAGATGAGCTTACATTGGAATATTGAGAATAGAACAAGAGCCAGTTTAATATTTAGTTCCAGTAAAGATTTTAATTGCTGGCTATATTCCTAGAATGGATTATAAGACACTTCAAGTCTTTGTTCATGTGAATATACTGTCTGTAGATAGACCAGCATCTGCTTTATTAATATATTTTTTACCATTATATTATTTCTAAATGTCCCTCCATATGCTTTGCAAGTATCTACAAAAGCCCAAACGTATTTTTACCATCAGGTTCTTTTAGCTGCTTGGCTGAGCCATTGATCTGCAATACAGTTGTATCTTTGTTGTGATTCCTTTGGATAGTCCTTAACATCTTGGTCAGTTTTTTGTTTCCATAGTCCAGAGCTGGGACTTTGTTCTTCTACAAATGTGCTTTGTATGATTTTTAAGGTCTTTTAAAGGGCTTCAAGCAGGGTGGTAGGGAACTGTCCTCATCAGTCATAGCCTTTTCCTCTGCTGTATCAAAATACAACATCAACAAGTAACCATTTTTATCACCTTTTAACTACTCATCAGCAGCACCTGGAGGTGTATGTTAGTGGTTGCTCAGTGAGATCTGTAAGAGTACATTGGCAAAGTTGGATCAATCTGAGACTTTGTTTCCAGTGACCAGATCCCTGAAAAGGTCTTCAGAATAAAAGACAACTTGGAGTTGCATTAAATCCCCCTTAAAAAATGTAGTTTGTGAGAAGAGTGGATTTTATTTCTGTATTCTCTTACATCTGCTTCAGAATGCTCAGACATCATTATGGCAGAAAGAACTTAGACTTTGGGGATATCAGTGTCTATATTGACCCTGGTTGTTTCAGCAATTCATCAAAGATGGAGGGACATGATTAAGTGCATTTTATTTTCCTTCTGTCTGAGCTTAATTCTTGTTCTTAACGGAGACAGAGCTTGTCTTTCAACATCAAAAGTGTAACCGGAACAGCAGCTACCAGTGTCAAAACTGCCTTTGAAAGCATTTGTGGAGGCAAGAGGTTTATGAGATGTAGGAAAATCTCTAGATTGTCCTTTTCTAGCTCCCTGCCCTCCCCTCCACTTTTTTTTCTTCATTCAATTCTACACTCTTTCAGACAAGACTCAAAATACTTTGACATTAGCAGTTTGCAAGACAAGAGCAGCTTCCACATATGACAGACATTATTTCTGCACTTATTTACATATGACTTGAAAAAACTTAGCATCTTTTTTAAAACCACTAAATAGAATAACAAGGAGTTACGTATTTGAAGCGTGCTAAAGAAACACCGTTTTGAGGGGTTTATACAATTAAAACTCTCTATATTAATGTTTAAAAAACAGAAAATAATACAGAATGTTGATGAAGCTTTGTTGTGCTCTGGTTACAATTAAATTACAGTGGAGAAAATGAAATTTGCAAATTAAGAAGACTATTTTCTTTCCATTTGGAAACATTCACTCTGGATGGAATTTTCTCTGGCTGCATAGAGCCTGGCTGAGCTAGCATTTAGTATTGTCATATTAAGCAGTCATACAGACATTTGAAGAAGGATATTCAGCCTTACTGAAGAGTATCATTACTTAACTTGGCATGCATAAGTTTAGAAAAGAATTCTATTCAAACTTGTTATGGTTCATTCATTGCCATGTAATTTTACTTTACAGAAGGAGGTGAAGGTGTGCATGCAAGAAAGCTAAGAAATTTTTACTCAGGTGTTGCAGAACATGAAGATGTTTCTAAATTAGTTATGCTTCTCTCTTCTTCTGTGAATTCTCTAAGAGAAGTAGCTAGTGAAGTTCTGAAGGACTTTCAGAAATATAAGGTGCTATGGACAGAAGATAGAGATGAGAAAGTTCAGGTGAGTTTAATGATGATCACCTACAGGACTGTTCTTCATGAAACCTATTTTTTGAAATCAGAAAAAAATGAGGGAAAACAATCAAAGAAAAAGATGTAGAAAGCACATTAACAGCTGAAATTCTTATTTTGTTTTTCAGTAGTGGTAATGTATTTCCTAAGCAGAAGGAATGTATCTATTTAACCTGGCATTAATTGAGCTTTCTATGCTTCTATTTTCTAGATAGACTGCATTATATACACACAGATCTGTTAATATTTCATCACCTTATTTATTACAGGAGTATTGGTGTCTTTTGACTGTTGCAATGCAAGTTGTGCAGTTTATGTGCACTAGAAAAACTCACTTTAAATGCAGAACTGAGAATTTACTGTCAGTCTAATTAACATTTGAAGTTTAATCAAATAAATATTATTTGTTTGATCTAGTTACTACTGAAGAAAACCATACTGCTACATAGAAAGCCTCAATAATAGTGCAGTTCAGTTTTTTACACACATGCTATAGTTTCTACATTCTTTTTTTAGCACTATGTTAACCCTTCCACTGCCTGACTGGGTATTCTCAGACAAAAGAACAGAAGTGGGAAACAGCTTTCATTATTTATTACTTGTCCATGCCACACAGGCATATTGAGTACAGCTCTTGCATAACATTTCTGAACTGCAGCTTTTCAGAATCACAAAACTTTTCTAGACTTGAGTTCTGTTCATGGAAGGAAAATGTGTTTTATTGTGACTGCTTCCTATATGATTGGGCTAATAGGATAATCTTTCTGTAAGTGTAGGCATGTATTTTTTGGTCTCTGTTTCATCATCTGTTTTCACAAAACTGTTAGGCTTTTTACATGTCTTGGATATTTGTTTTTCTGCTAAATTTGACTGGAACTTCCTAACAAACTTGAGAGTAACTGACACAGAAATTAATAAACACGACTGCCTTGTCACATGCATTTTACTCTGTTAGCAAGGTTACAGAAGGCTAAAACCAGTTGTATAAATTTTCAGTAATTCCTGAATACGTGTTGATATTTGTTTAATGAAAAATATGAAAAAGGATGTTTGCTGATTGATATTTTAAACTATACACAGCAATTTTTTGCTAACTGTCCATCTCTGACTGAAATTAAAGAAGAAATACTTCACTATGCAAAGCTGGAAGAAGAGATGAAAAATTTAAACGCTACTATTCCTCTTGGTCCAATTGAATTGCATACAGGTATGACATTTTCTTATCTTTGCATATACAGCAAGATAATGAATATAATAGTTACATTATTTGGTTTATTCTTGGAAATAAATGCTTACAACATGAAAATACATTACTGAAGAAACCTCCCTGATTGTTCAGCCAGGGCTCACTCAGACCCACCTAAGAAATCTGTCTTGAAAAAACCTTCCTTCTAAGAAATCTGCCTTGAAAAAAATCTTCCGTTCCCCTTCCTTCCTCCTCTTTGGAGTAGCAAAATTAAATTCTGTCATGGCTGTGAAGTTTTCATGGAGGCTTGATCATCCCTGGCACTCATCTCTGGCACCAAGTCAGCCAGTGATTATGAAGTGCATTGGAACCATAAATAACTTTCTCTGGTATTGGCAGAAGATTAGCATATTGCTGCCTCAGCTTTTTTTTCAGTATCAGTTTTTGGCTTAGCAGGAGATATGGCTACTTAGCCATTCCTATGTTTAGCACTCATAGCTCTCAAAATATCATGTGTTTTCCTGTCCACCTCTAGTGTCTTTAAAGGTAGAGAAACTGGCACTAAGACCTGGAGTTGAAATGCATTCCCTCAGTTCTATACTGCACCATGCTTCAGTAACCTGGCCTTCTGTGGTCCTGACTCATTGATCAGGTTACTCTGAAGAACACTGAGATGTGACTGTTATTAATGACAAATGCATTCTCTCTAGGTAACTGCTTGTTGAAGAATTAAGCTGTTTGTTCTATGGCAGTGAAGCTAATGTGTCTTCTCAGGACAAGTGTTACTGTTTTATGTTGTTCGTTTGCTTGTTTTACTTTGTGGCCAACATTATTGTGGTTGCTATCTAGGCACAAGTAGTAATTGTATCCATTTCTAAATATTAAAATATTAGTAAGGCCATGTTTCTAATGAGCAGCACCCATTTTCTGAGAGATGAAATTGATTAGATTGAGAAATCATCTCTGTACAATTTGTCTTCCTTGTACATCAAAGACAGAAGCTGCACACTTTGATGACTAGAATTCATTGCAGAATCTTGGTGACGTGTTATCCCTAGGCTTCTTACAGTGAATAAGCAAAAATGCAAGACTACTGATTGTGTATCCTCATTCCTTGATGCAACTTCTTATTAATGAAACCACTCTGGAACCAAGTGTTTCACTCTGGACAACTCTTGCTGTCTATTATTATGTGACCAAGAGTGATAAGAATTGGTGCAACCAAAAGAATATGGTGTTTGTTGGTGTTCACATTACTCCCTCATCTGTCACCACTGCACCAGAGGGAGCCAAGTCCTTTAACTTCAAGATCAAGGATATTAAATATTTTTGTGATCTGTGGAAGCAGGTATTTTTCTTGGACTCAGTTTAGTTTTGGGAATTGATTTATTATCGTTTACATCTTCTAGCTTCTGGACAGTGTACAGTACTTTTCTTGAATTACCTCTGACTTTCAGGAATCATATTTTAATGATAACATTATTAAAAAAGAAACTATATCTACTGTAAAGCAGGTTATATGCTGCTAGTATCTTTTGTTTTCTTTCACCAGAGTACAAAATACTGCCTATTAAAACCTTAATTTATTCTGATAAAAAGTTAGAATGCAAATGATTGGCTTTTCTATCTCGTCACTCTTTGTTTGTGTTTATGTATTAACTGTAAATGATATGATGAGACACCTTACAGTTTTCTTATGAAGTATTCAAAATCCCAATATTGAAATCCCAAGATGCTATTTCAGGTATAAACCATTTACACAACACCGATCTTACATATACATATTAACATTTGGTTAATATCTGAAAATCAGCATTAATAAGTAGGTATTTCTTTCCTCTTTTATCTTCTTTATGTATTTTATTATGTAAGCTTACCAATATGTTTTACAAATACTATAGTATACAGTGCAAGAACAGAAATATTTTTAAGTATAGTTTAAATTGTTTCAAAATGCAGTAGTTGGATTGCCTGTCTGTTTTTCCTAATTATTGTTAAAGAATTGTAAGTGATGATGTGTGTTTTGTTTTTACAGGAAAAAATATTTATTTATTTATTTATTTATTTAATCAGGACCACTGCAAACAGCTTTAGCAATTGAAGCCAAAACCTGGACAATGCTCCTATGTCATTATTTAAATGAGGAATATAAACAGAAAATGACAGACATTACATCATTCATAACTGAATATTTAAAGAAAATGTCTCGACCTCTGCGTGACTTAGATGATATCAGATTTGCAATGGAAGCTTTATCTGTCATACGTGATAAGGAAATAGAAATAGATATGACTCTGGGACCTATTGAAGTAAGATGACTTTTTTATCTTGATTAATAATAGTTTATAATAGGAGTCCTAAAAATCCCGAGAACCCAAACAATGAGATTACTGTCCTAAAGGACATACAGTGAAGATGGGACATGAAGTAATATTTTTGTTGTTTTTTTTTAATGAATTACTAGTTAGTATTACTTAGCTAGGTATTGTATAAATGCAGAACAAGAAGATATTCTCAAGTTAGAATATAAATAGAGTGTAGGAGACAATGTGCAGAAATAAGCAGATGAGAACACAAGATAAGGGAGCAGTAGTCTCCCTGTTGCTGCGTGCTTGGCCATTAGACTTAATCCTCTTAATTTTTCTGTGTCTATCAACAAACATCTTGATCATGTGACCTCTTTAAATATAACCAAAAAATATTCATGGAGCCACCTATCATTGTATACAGTCAGTAACTTACAGCATTCTTTTAGTTTTTCCTATAAGAAAGAAGCTAAAAGAAGCTCATTATTCTGTTATATACTTGGTATTTATTTTCACACTTTGAAATGGTCAGTTTAATAGAACACATTTGTGTCAAATTGTAATCCACCTTTTGGAGGAGGAGTTGTATTCCTGTAGAGCAACATTTTCTTTCTTGAATATTGTTAGGTCATAGCAGAAAGAACCTTCAGAGGATTGTTGTCATGATAAACATACTTATGTTAAATAAAATAAGCAAAAGGGACTGGGTTCAGCACTGTCTATCTGCTAGCTTTTACATGTGTAGGAAATTATGCAAAATTTATAAATAAATAAAAGATATACAAATGTGAAGTATTAACATTGGTTGTTCATTTACAACTGCTTCTGGCACCTTGATGTCAATATTGGGTTAAAGGTTCTTTCCCAGACTACTTGCATTCTATGTAACTTGCAAGCATTTACTCCCTTTCTATATTAATATAATGAATTCCATTAATATCAATAGGGCTAGTGATGTTACCAAGTAAGTCTTAGGTATTTTTTAATGAGATTTCCTTACATGATGAAAGAATATAGGTCTGATAAAATAAAGATATATCTATGAGTATAGAACAATGGCAACTGATTAGTAATTTCAGTGTTGGTTTTTTCTTCTTGGCAGATTTAATTAGAACTTTGTTGATGGGGTCATTAGTTTTTATATTTCTTACTAAAACATTATTGAAAGAAAGAGAACTCGATGCAAGGAAAAGTATGACACAAAGGGGACTGAGCATAGTCAATGTTGATTAATCAAGGGAGGATCATGTCTGATCAAGTTGACCAGGCAATCTCTAGAGGCCCATTTCAGCTTCAATGGTTCAGGGAAACTATAAAATATGAAAATGATTTTATTATTAAATAATGCCATGAGTGTAGGAAGAGAATGAGCAGAAGACAGGCAAACACATTGTTAATAAGAACAAGTGTTAAAAAAGGCTCATTCTGTAACAGATACATAGGCAGGCATTTGATAGTTTGGCAAACATTTAAAAATGTATAGTGAGCATAATTATTCAGAGTTAGGAAAAAATAACTTGTACATTCAGGTGGAATAAAAATACCATTGAGATGATAAAATTTTATGTATTTCTAATATTAAATTCATGGTGTTCGTATATTGTTTTCTAGTATTTAAACCAATACATCTTTGAAGAAATATTTTTGCTGTTGTTCCCTAGTTCTTCAGTCATCATCCCTACTTAAAAAGAAACTAGTCAATATTTTATGCCTAAATTACATGACCAGACTTTCTTTGAAATGTTTCTTACAAACTTGTTCTATGTTCCTGCAAATGAATTTAAAATGTATTCCTAAGGCTTTTTACATTTTTTATGTAGGAAGCCTATGCCATTTTAAATGCATGTGAAATGAAGGTTACAAAAGAAGAATCAGAAGGAGTTGACTCACTCAGATATTCTTTTAAGAAACTACAGAAAGAAGCTGTAAGTGTATAAACTCTGTTATTTTACCTTTGTCTTCACATGCTTCTTTCAGAGTATAAATGACAATATGGGACCAGTTGTCACTCCACTCTGTCTTCTCACTTGGCTTCAGTTGCATACTAGTGTCTATACCTTTCATTAATATGTTAATTTTCTAATTTTACTTTTATAGGGCTCTTTAATACTTAGATATTACTGTAATATCTAATGAGAAGTGTATTATGTCTCTCTGCTCTTCCTGCTCTCCTTTATTTCCAGGTTTTTTGTCATTCTTATCTGACTAGGAAGATTACTACCTTTAGATTACCTGTGTTTTAAGAAGTGCATACCCTGCTACTGTCCCTACCCTGAAGTGGTGATTGCACGTTTGCCTTTATTGTTTAAGCAACCTTATATCCCACAAAAGCTCAACATTTATTGAGTATTGAGAAGGTTAGATGGAAATATGTATATACTTTAT
Source organism: Agapornis roseicollis (assembly GCA_002631895.1). Classification (NCBI taxonomy): domain Eukaryota; kingdom Metazoa; phylum Chordata; class Aves; order Psittaciformes; family Psittacidae; genus Agapornis; species Agapornis roseicollis. Next base: position 116,371 of record NDXB01018090.1, read on the forward strand.
TGGAGCAATTAAGTTAGAACCTGTCCCACAGGTTAATCACTCTGAAAAGGACTTGAACATATTTTACATTTGTATTTCACACAGTTCTTGGTTCATCGCAAATTTTTGAACGAAGAATGAGACAGTTTTTAAAGAGAAATCTGAGCCATCTGTGAGGAAGAGGACGCTAACACTTTGGCTTTTAAGAGTTTTTTTGGTGGGAGGGAATGAAGATAATAGCATCTTTTTCCCACTTTTCTGTGTCCTTTTTTTCCTTCACCCACTTATAATGAAACATGTTCATGTAAAGGTGGTGAGGAGATTTAGTTATGGTCTTTGTTTATTTTTTCTCCACTTTTCATGTGAAAAATCAAACAGGGAGTGCCATAAAAGGAAAAATATCTACTTAGCTTTAGTTTCTGTTCAGTATTTTTACACATTTATTTATAATTTTTTTTCTATGTAATTCAGATATCTGTTCCTGATTTCAAAGGAAATAATTTTGATTTTAATCTTTTGCATGTCAGATCAGAGTTCAAGATGAGTTGGTTCAAGTTCAGCCCAAATTTAAGACTAATTTGCTAGAATCAGTCACAGTTTTTCGGGAGGATTTGTCAAACTTTGAAGTATCATATGAAACAGTAAGTGAATTTAGTAGTTACATATAACACTTGACTTAGTTTTCCAGTATTTTTGGTTTGCAGCTGTTGGTTGCTGGTATTTTATACTGCTCAGCTACTGGAGGTTTGATGCCGTGGTTGCTAAACAGTCAGCATTGTAGGTCAAACTTTTCAGTATGAAGAAAGAGCAATGCACACAACTCTGTAGGGGAAGAAAAGAATCCGTGTGGTACAACTTGCCATGAAAATTTAACTTACAAATTAAATAACTTAGAAATTAACTTATGAATTGTAGCACACGTGGCATCTTTGCTCACACATCAACATTAGAAAAGATGGTCTTGGGCCACTCAGTGTTTTATTTTCAGAAGAACAAAATATAAAAAATTAGTCTAGTTCTATTGAGTTTAATTAAGCTAAAGAATTTTAAATTTCATTAAAGTTATATTTTCGTAGATTTACCATTGTAAGTATTGCATTATCAAGAAACATATTGGATTTTGACTATCAAAAAAATGTGCATTTTGTGATCACCTGTAAATATATAATGTCCTTCAGTCACTTTGAGAACTGATATTCAGTTTTGTTAACTGCTTGTTTAAAAGGAAGGACCTATGGTTCCAAATATTCCACCTCAGGAAGCCAGTAATAGACTACAGATCTTTCAGGTAAGAAAATAAACTATTGAATTTCCAAATAATTAAAATTAGATATGCTATTGCTTATCCCAGCTGAACCCAGGACAGACACATTTATGATTTTTGGTAAATGTGTTTTGTTGGTTATTCTCTGTATTATGTTAAGTGTACTTCAGTTTCTATCAGGCAGTGTTTTCCTTAATGTGGAAGGATTGATTGATTGATTGATTGATTGATGTGTAATCTTGCTTCACTTTGTGTGTTGTGAGCAAAAATTTTTGACTTAATAATGAGTAATATAAGCAGTAGAAGAGGGGAGAGTCAAGTATGACAACTTACTAATGACTGAAAAGAAGCTAAGTTACATCAGTCACATAACCCAATCTTTTAATCTTTCAAAGGTCATCTTTTCCATTAGATAACTGTCTTTCAACTTGATATTTTTGTTTGTTATGAACCATAGTTCATGGATCCAAAACCAGTTGTTGGTCTTTTAATCCTACCTTATTTTTCTGCAAGCTATAGGAACTTGAAGATTTTTTTCAACATGACTTCTGTCAATCTCTTACATATTGTATAGGATCATAGAATAGTTAGGGTGGGAAAGGACGTTAAGATTATCGAGTTCCAACCCCCCTGCCATAAGCAGGGACACCTCACACTAAACCATGCCACCCAAGGCTTTGTTCAACCTGGCCTTGAACACTGCCAGAGATGGAGCACTCACAACCTCCCTGGCCAACCCATTCCAGCATCTGACCACCCTAACAGGAAAGGATTTCTTCCTTATATCCAATCTAAACCTCTCCTGTTTAAGTTTGAACCCGTTACCCCCTTTTCTGTCACTACAGTCCCTAATGAAGAGTCCCTCCCCAGCATCCCTGTAGGGCCCCTTCAGATACTGGAAGGCTGCTATGAGGTCTCTATGCAGCCTTCTCTTCCCCAGGCTGAACAGCCCCAACTTTCTCAGCCTGTCTTCATATGGGAGATGCTTCAGTCCCGTATAGACTTTTAAAAAGTAAATTCAGAATTTCTCAACAGCAAGTTTCTGAAAGTAAATTACAGAAGGTCCTTACACCTTCCAATGCACCTAATATGTACTGAAAGTTGAGTGATTTTTGTTGAATTTGTGGTGTTTTTTCAAAGGAATGATTTGTACTTACTGGTACTAACTGGTAAAATCATTCATCATTCCATTTTTCTATGATGATCATATCCTTTGGACAGTAGTTATACTTTAAAAGTAACTTTATTTTTTGGCCCTCTTCAATGCTTTTTTTTTTTTTACAGGCTGTATATTTTGTCATCTGATAATTTTTTTCCCTTGATGATGTGGAATTCTTTCCACATCCCATTTTTATAAGTGCTTCTTCAAGTTATTTGCTTCTTATATAAACTTTCACTATTTGAATTCAGTGTATGGATTTGATTATTAAATTACATGAGAACTGTTCAAAATTTTAGGTCTAAAATATTTTCTGTTACATTCACTTCTAACGGAATTATTTTAAGACAAATTTAGAACTGTTGAATGATGTATTATTAGACAAGATTAAATTAAAACATCTTATAAACATTTTTTCATTTTGTCTGTATTACATCTAATTTTATCAGGCTAACTTTGATGACCTGTGGAGAAAGTTTATCACTTACTCATCTGGTGAACAGTTGTTTGGACTGCCTGTCACAGAGTATCCAGTTTTGCATAAAGTGAGGTAAATGTGGAAATACAGCTGTCTTAGGTGTTTATTAAGTATGTTAGAAAGGCTTAGGGTACACCAAAAAGAAATATAACAATTTGGAATGTTTCCATTGCCTTAAATTAAATTTTTTTTAAAAAATATTTTAGATGTCTAATTAATTTGCCAATAAAAAATAATTTTGTTTATTATGGTAACAGAACCATCAGGAATATTTTACTATATATAAATATTATACAAAGGAGCAGAATAGTATGTCCTCAAAATGTATAAATATAAATACATATAAGTAGATGAGTATATTATTCAGTATTAAGTTACAATACAAAGAACAAACAAAGAAAAGGCAAGCACAAGTCAATGTATCACTTTATGAAAGACTAAATTTTTTGAAAAGCTGTACAATCAGATTCTAAAGTTTTTGCAACAGTCATTTAATTGTTTGATGGTGATTCAGAGCAGATGAGGATATAACCCTTTCTGGGTGTTTTTAGATCAGCATTTTAATTTGGATTCAGAGAGCAGTGCCTCCAAATACTCCCCACTTGCCATGCTCTGCTTTGCACTGCAGAGCCAGCTCAGAATATATAAACTGGGTTCCTTTTGGATGAATGGAAGTTTTATAGAACTAGACTAAAGCAAAACTCCTCCCTGATAGATTTAGTGTTGTATTTGGTCCTTAGCACAGCTACCTGCTTTTTTTTGTGGATTTTATTAATAAAGTGTTCTTGTCTATGGTAGGAAAAATAATCTAATTGATCTACCTCTATTTTTTTTTAGTACTATTTCATATACCTTTTATGTAACTGTTGTGAGCTATCTGAATTACTGACTGACATTATTGGAATGTTTTTGGGTTTTCTTTTCCAGGAAGGAGTTAGGCTTGCTTCAGAAATTGTATGGGTTATATGATACTGTAATAAATAGTATCAAAGGTTATTATGAGATACTTTGGACAGATGTTAATATTGAAAAAATTAATGCTGAACTTCTAGATTTTCAAAACAGGTATGCTTGTAATATTAATTATAACTGATGTTAGATGCATAAAAATTTAGGTGACTTCAGTAAAGCTATCAGATCTATTTAAAATGCAAAACTTCCATGAATAACACTTACCATAATGTAATAAGGTAGAGTGGAATAACACTACATTTTTGGTTAACCAGCCTTTCACCTGTAGTTCTGATAATTGAAGGGCATATGATCAGTTGAAGAGTCAGTCATCTGTCGTCTTGGCTAAATCAGCCAAGGGGTTAGGATACCTGAAAGTTTATTTGTAAGTGGTGTGTTCTTCAACTAAGAGGATTAACCTTTTAACCTTTAAGTCCTGAATGCAAGAGCAGCATTTCTGAGTTTTTTAGACTATTTTATCCTTTTTAAAAAAACTTTTCTGCCATTTCCAATATATAACAATGCTGAGTGTCTTAAATAATATGGATTTGTAAAAAAAGTTGAATATTGCAGTAATGCTGACACCTTACTGGCACTATCTTTGTGCATCATAGAATCATAGAATAGTTAGGGTTGAAAAGGACCTTAAGATCATCTAATTCCAACCCCCTGGTTCAATAGACTCAGTAGCAGGGCTCCCAGCTCTGGAGCCTACAGCATGTCATTCAAAATCTTCCTCTTTGCTGTGTGTGATTCCTGACATTAGCTTTTTATTAATGAATGAAAAGAATGGCTGCAAACAGAAAAAAACGCCTAGGAGTCTTATAAAAGTCAAAACTTCACAGTAGTCCACAATCACACACAAAGTATTTTCCCCTCTCAGGGAAAGCAAGGCAAGTGTTAAGCATTCTGTTTGACAGAAACCAGGAAGCTGACCAGCATGAGTCTGTTGGCAACCACATAGCACCAACATAGTTTGAAACCAGACACAGACTGCTGTATTGTACCTGATATGAAGAAAATATGAAGCTGTATAAGTGGGAGTTAGAGACTAAGTGACAAAGGATGCAAACCCAAGGGAAATATGAATCAAGCTTTATTAGTTTTCCTCCAAAGAATATACTTAGTAATTTACATTAATTATATATATGTAAGTACATATAAATTACATAAAGGACATTCTTGTGATGGGTCAGCTGCTTCAAAATTGCTTTTTAGTGTGTTTAGGCTCTGTAAAAGTGTGGTCAAAGAGGTGATTGTTCATCTCAGTGTTTAGCTGGGGCTTTTCCACATTAGAACTATATAATCATTTTCTTAGAGAATAGTTTCAGGACCACTAACAAAAGTAGATGAGAAGGTGGTCATGTCTTTCTTATTATTACGTATATCTCCAAAGTGATATGTTAATATATACAACATTTGTATTACTGGAATTGTAAATTGAAGTAAGTATTAGATTTGCACAAGGATTGAGTATGTGAAATTTAACTGATTTTGCTTTGGTTTTTTGTTTGCTCATAAAGAGTTTGTAATGAAAAGCAGCAAATAAGCTATGTTTTAATGCAAACTGTTATTTGGAAAGTACATATCAGTGGCTGAAACTGTTAGTAGGGCATTTGTATTATTTTTTTTAAAAAAAGGTAGGGTAATTGACACAAGTTGGAATTTTACATAGAAACTGTTGACCTCAATACAAACTACTTCATATTTCCTTGACTTTTTTAAAAATGTTTAAACAATTCTGATTTTGATAAAAGAGGCTTTTACTACTGTATCAATGAAACTCAACTGCAGGTGTCATAGACTGCCAAAAGGACTGAAACACTGGCAAGCATTTTTAGATCTCAAAGAAAAAATTGATAGTTTTAACGAGTCTTGTCCTTTGTTGGAAATGATGACCAACAAAGCAATGAAGCAAAGACACTGGGACCGTATTGCTGAAACAACAGGACATCAATTTGATATAGAATCTGATACCTTTTGCCTTCGAAACATCATGGAAGCACCAATTCTTAAAAATAAAGATGATATTGAGGTAGGCACATACACTATTACCACCTTGTTCATTTTATAGTGTCAGTAAAAATAACATGAATCATCACCTTTGTTAAAAATATATTTTACTTTGTTAAAATTCTTGACTCTCAGTCAGGCCACAGTAGTTTAAAACAATTTGTAATTTATGTAGAAGTTCTTATCCATATGAATGACAGAGGTAGCAACTGGAATCTTTGGACATGTAGAATCTTTGTTTCTACATGATCTTTTCACATTCTTCCTGGCCCTATTTTCTATGAGATTTTTCACCCTTTTTAAAAGTGGGGGAGGGACACGACAACCAAAGCAAAACCCAAAAATATCAAACAAAATTTCCAATGATCCTGGTCATCTATTTTTTTTTCAACTCTGTGGTTGTTTTAACAATTTGTAAATAAATCATAAATTTTAGAGGAAGGTTCCATGCTTATTAATATATAATATTAATTTTTAAGATTACTTTTCCATATCTTTATTTACTTTTCCAACCCAAACTATTCTTGGATTCTGTGATTCTATAAATTGAAATGTGATAAGACTGAGAGGTCATCTGGTGATGAGTCTACATGACTAGTCTAAACCTTGTAGAAATGATGATTCAGAAATCTCATTACACAGAAATGACAAAATAAGAAGGCAAACAAATGGTATACCCATGCATTTCCAAGTGTGCTTTTTTCAGTTACCCCAAAAATGTAATTTAATAGTAAAATTACTAGTGTGTGTCTGTAATTGTGGAACACATTTCTGTACTATTTAATAAAATTAGCATATGGTTTTAGATATTCTATTACTAGTTGCGTAATAATAAGAAATATTTAATTTCTGAAGATTGGATGTTGTAAAAAATGGTTTTCTCTTTACAGGATATATGCATATCTGCTACAAAGGAAAAGGATATAGAAGCAAAACTATCTCAAGTAGCTGAGATTTGGGAAAGCCAAGTTCTGAGCTTTTCACAATTCAAGGGGAGAGGAGAGTTAATGTTGAGAGGAACTGAATCATCAGAAATTATAATGTTGATGGAGGATAGTTTAATGATTCTTGGCTCTTTACTGACTAATAGGTACTTTTAAATTTATTGTGTATGGTATTCTTAGAAATACACTGATGTAGCAACTGTACTATTATTAGGCTAAATTAGCAGTAATGTTTTGAATAAAATGTTATTTTTTAATGAGAAGAAGGTTACATCTAATGAAAAACTTACTCAAGTGGAAGACTTCCATGTGTTGGTCGCAAACTATTGTCTCAATAGGCTTTAATGTAATCAAGCTAGTAGAAGCGTTCCGTGAGATTTTTCTTGATCTAAGTCAAACAAGTGTTGTTTGGGTTTGGTGTTTTCACCATTTTAAGTATTTATTTTGTAATACCTTTATTTAGAATTAAATAATTTCTGTTTTTCTTCCTGCTTTAGATACAATGCTCCATTTAAAAAGGACATTCAGAGGTGGGTTTATAAACTAAGCAGCTCTACAGACATAATTGAAGAATGGCTGGTTGTGCAGAACCTCTGGGTTTATCTTGAAGCTGTTTTTATAGGAGGAGATATTGCAAAACAGTTACCCCAGGTAAACTTTACAGTGTTTGCCTGTTACGGTGTATTAAAAGCTATCTGTGTAATAATTTCCAAAAGGTTATGCTATGAAAGTACTCATTTTTTTGCTATAACTAGGAAGCAAAGCGTTTTCAGAATATTGACAAATCATGGATAAGAATAATGCAACGAGCTCATGAAATCCCAAATGTAGTAGAATGCTGTGTTGGAGATGAGACTATGCAGCAACTTCTGCCTTATTTGCATGAACAGTTGGAAGTATGTCAGAAATCACTTACAGGGTATGAATTGCTTAATTTTTAGTGCATTATTATATTGGAAATAGTTTATATGAAATATTAATTGTATTTCAATCTTTCACCCTTATGTAGAAAAAAATTGAAGACCTGAAATATTCTAATAAAAATCTTGTTCTATTTTAAAGATATTTAGAGAAAAAAAGACTACTGTTTCCTAGATTCTTTTTTGTTTCTGATCCTGTACTTCTTGAAATTCTTGGACAAGCAAGTGATTCTCATACAATTCAGGTATGACCTTAGTGATCTCTTCCGCTTATAACAAAAAAAAAAAAAAAAAAGTAAAACCATTTCATAAATTAAAATGTTACCCCATTTTCTTTGTATAAACTTTGCCTGAGAAAAGTTTTCACTGATTCCTCTTTAGGCTTTAGCAAAATGTGAAATCAATATTTGTAATTTAAAAAAATCTTCAGAATTTAGAACACTTAGAACATTTACAATATGTTTCCATCAAGTGCTTTTCTGTTAATTCCTTTCACTAAATTCCTTTCTAACTAAATAAGAGAAGGGGCCCTATGAGCCTTTTCTGCTTTGCATATTGGAAAATTTATCTAGCTAGTCTGGATTGTAACTAAGGGTTGATTGAGATAAAATAGTTGATCTCACACAGTAGGTGATCTCTGTTCTGCTAGATCACCTCTGGAAACTGTAAAAAAATGCAAGAAAGATAAAATCCTACACAACCTTACTGCAATTGTTACAAATAGATGGCCTGAAATCCATCTTTAGATTCAGATGAATCTTTGCAGGATAACCATGTCTGCAATTTTTTTTTGTTTGTTTACTAATTTTATGTATTTACATTGAATGACTTCTGAATTATTGTTACAGCCGCATCTTCCTTCCATATCTGACAATATAAATGAAGTAGAATTTCACAAAAAGGATTATGATCGCATGCTGGCAGTCATATCAAGAGAAGGAGAAAAAATTCCAGTAATTCTTTGAATATTTTTTCCAGAAATGTTGTTAATAGATAAATTATTCTATTATTGAACATAGAAGTATATATTAAGTTTAATTATTCTTAATTGCAAATTAGCATTTTAAGGATTAGTGTAACGAAAGTGTAATAATTCTTCACTAAATAAGTTTCTAGTATTCTTATGAAATCTGTAATTGTCTTGAATAGATATTTAGTGACTATTTTCTAACTAACATTCTTTGTTAGTTTGGTACCTATGGTTCTAGTTTGTACTTTTTACTTCTATTAACTTTTCAGCTGGACACTCCAGTGATTGCAAAAGGACCCGTAGAACTCTGGTTGCAGGATTTATTGCGTGTGCAGCAGATGTCATTGCATGGCATAATTAGGGTGGCATTTTACCAAATTAGTGACCCGGGATATCACTTGCTGAATTTTATTAATCAATTCCCAGCACAGGTGAGATTACAGGATGTATATTTGTATGCAGTCTGGGTTTGTGAGGTTTGGGAGGTGGGATGTATAGAGCATATAGGATTGTCTCTGTAAGGAAGTTTTCATAATGGAAACAATGGTAAGGATCTACTCAGTAGAAGGCCAATCCTTAATTACTTTAGTATTGGTACCCTATATATAGCATAGTATTTTTCTTGTCGTCTACTTTAAAATTACTTTTTCCTTCTCATGAAGAATATAAAGTAGAGCTTATATTTTCTGTTCTATTCTGGATATTGAATCCCTTTCAAATGCAAATAAAATTTCATGTGCAGACTGATTTGGTTCTCATGAATTTAGATTGCAAGAGCTATGATTATGATTGTTTGTTTCATCATGTACAAAGTTTACCTTGTAGTTTGTGTATTTGTCACTATGAAAATTCAGTCTTGTATAAGCCTATCTTGAAGGATTCTAGTTTGCCTAGAAACACCTCCATCTTCTTGATAATTCATAAATTTCATTAACAAGTAATGAATTATTCCCCATCCTTTACAAACTGTGACTGTAATTTGCTTATAAATGTAGTAGTGAGTGTAAATTTTTTTAATAGAAATTCTGCAAATATTAAAACTGGCCGATACATTGCCAATTAAAAAAATCCCAACCAAACAGTACACTTAAGTATTTAATAGAATTATCTTAAGTTCTGAATTTTAAATATATAAATTATATGTATTTATGACATAATTATGTATAATCTCAGCAGTATTTATAGAAAGCCTACTACTTTTCTTTAAACAGTAAAGGACTATCTTGTTTGCATGTTAGACATTTTGAAGTGGCTTTATTACCATCTACAAAGATTTTCTTAACCATGTCTTGCTAATCCAGATGTTCCTATTTTCAAAGAATTGTTTGAGTTAGAAGGGAGGGGTTTTGGGGAATAAAGAAGAAAATGAGCTTTGGCCAAGAAATTTAGAGTACACAGAAAGAAGAGCTGCATTATAAGACAGAAAATAAATTAGGCTAAATACTGACAAATATTTTAAATGTTTTCTTTCATTGAAATTCCTGTCTCAGAAGCTTCTGTTGCAGGTAGCATGAAAAAAAAAGTATCCAAAGATTAATTTTTTTCTCTCTTACTAATCAGTAATTCTAAAATAAATTTGGTTTAGAATCTACTGACTACAAGTATGGGGAGATAGAAAAGTAGAAAGAGTGATTGAGTCAAATTTTTAGGTCTTAGTGTCAATGCAAAAGTGTGTGGGAAAAAAGGTATTGATACAGTTCTCATTGATCCTGTTTTGTCATGAGTATTGTAAATCGAAATCAGTCTGAGACTAGTTTACATGCAATGTCCTTTAACTCTAGATTTATTTGGAGGTCAAATAACTTGAGTTGAATGTGCTCTGGACTGTTCTGCAGTCATGATATGTTAGAAAGATAGCAATCCATCCCATTTTCAGTAGAAATATTTTCTAAAATGTTCTTTAATCAGCTGCAAATTGGCAATGGATAATTTTCAGAAGGACTTCTCCCTACAATTTAGCACCTGTTCGTGTTTGTGATGCTGCAGTACACTGAGGGATTTTAAGTGAAACTGAGAATCATCCTTAATTTGTGTGTATCTCAGTATACAACAAATTTTCTTAAAAGTTTTGTAATGTTTTCTCAGGAGTTTCCAGTATCACAGCAGAGCCAATTAATTCAGACACAGTATTCTGGTGAAATAGCATCATGCTGGATGTAGCGATAGTTTAGGACTTTCTACACCATTATTTATTATTATTTATATAACTTTCTGTTACACAGAAATCTTCTGTAATAAGGCTATTGTTCAACAAGTGATTCCTGTGGGCTTTTTTGTTTTGTTTTGTTTTCCATATATTAAATTTGTAGGTTGGGTTACTGGGAATTCAAATGTTGTGGACAAATGATTCAGAAGAAGCTCTACAGAATGCTAAAGAGGACAGAAAAATCATGCAAATAACCAACATGAGATTTCTAGAGATTCTAAATATGTTGATTAGCCAGACAATGCTTGATCTTTCCAAGTATGACAGAGTGAAATATGAAGCACTTATTACCATTCATGTGCATCAGCGTGATATTTTTGATGATTTGGTAAGGTATAGATTTTGATTTCTGTTGTAATAATTTCTCTTAGATGGGGTAACTTCAGTTACACATATACGCATGTGTTTGCAAGACAGAGATGTCAATAATCTCATCACACTAAAAATAGTACATTTTTACTTAAACTAGAATAAAATCCATCAATTCTGCAATTTAAATATTTGCTCCAAATTTTTACAGGTTTTTTTAGATTTCAATTTTCCACTTCTTCCTACACAATTGTTTTGATAGACAAAAGAAAACTTTTTAGTATGCCCTTTCTTTGAAAAATTATAATATCGCTTTGACTTGCAGAATTAAAAGTCTGCTGAGGGTTTTGTAGCTTTATCATCATAGATAATTTTCTCATGACTTGTTACATCTTAGTAGATGGAACTAGGCTGTACTTTACCTATTCTAGTGTTACAGCAATTATAGCAGCATTGATCCATATCTCCTTGTTTATTCTTTCTATCTCTCCTGCTTTTTTGGAGAGCAACATATTGTGATTCCTCTTCTGGTTCCTAATGAGAATACATAGAAGACAGACAAGCAAAATACCCTGTTAAAATCAGCAGATAATGCTAATCCAGTACTTGAACTTTTTAGACTGTGCTAAATTGTTTATGTTCCTTTATTCTTTGAGGAATGCCTTCCCTCAACACTACCTCTCTCATAGTTTTACTACTGATGACACAAGATGATTAGGCCCTACACCATTTGCTTTCCATGCCTCTGTCAGCTCCTTCCTTCATCATGCTCTTTGTTCCAATGTGTTTGGTGGAGTTAGCAATGTGCTGTTTGCTAATTTAACTTAGAGGGTGAGCTGCACTACCAAAGCAATGTAAGATTTATTTGATTAACAAAACCAGATATTGTGGTGATCAGGTTAAGTGATCAGGATGCTTTTTAATGCCAGTTTACTGAACACCTGAAAATATTATTAGATGCTTATATATATTTCAGTTTCCTTATGTTGGAACTTTAACCTGAGTGATGTTATTCTTTATTCACTATTTTCATGCGGGTATCTAGGACAATAAACATGGATGCTCAGTTCTAACATAAATGTTTATTTACTTTCTTTTAAGGTAAAAATGCACATCACATCACCAACTGATTTTGAATGGTTAAAGCAGTCTAGATTCTACTTTAATGAGGATTTTGATCATGTCGTAGTATCCATTACAGATGTTGATTTTGTTTACCAAAATGAATTTCTGGGTTGCACTGATCGTCTGGTTATAACACCTCTTACAGACAGGTTAGAAAAACAATTATAAAAGATGAATACTTTTAAAGTATGTAGTGCATATTTAACATATATCTTCAATCACACAGGTACATTCTGAATTATGTCCTGTGTTGGCTAGATCATTCATGATAATCTCATATGTTTGCTTAATCATTCTCTTTTAGAAAAGGTAAAGTAGACTGCCACTAATTTGTGCACTTAGTCATTCCTAGAAAAGTTTTATGACCGAACAGTCTTAAAAAAGGTTATAGTAACAGAAATGAACAATTTTAAAGTTATGCAGTAATACATAGTTTAGCAGTATTTCTATACTGAATAAAGATTAGGTCAGATATTTCAAATTCTGCAAAAAGGGATTCTGTAAATATGACAATGTTTTTGGAAGCCTAAGACAACTAATCAGTGTCTTCTGTCTTAATAATACTTGGAAAAAGTTTCAGTTTGTCCATATGAATTTTGATGTTGATAAAGTCCAAGATGTATGCATTCGCCTGCCATTCTTCTGCAGTCAAGCAAGGAAACAACCATTAATTTTGTTTCAAATACAGCTTAACAGTAAGAATAGTTTTTCACTTTTCCTCTTGGGAATTTCTTGGCTCCTTTCTAGTCAAAATGCTTCCTCCATTTATTCCTTTCTTGAGGTGTCACTTTTGACCAAATGAGAAAATAAAAGGTAAAAAGATAATTAACTTGCAAAAAGATCCCCTCAAGAACCAGAAATCATTCACTTTGCTTCCTATATGGAATATGTACATATGCAGCTTTTTAGAATCATAGAATCATAGAATAGGTAGGGTTGGAAAGGACCTAAGATCATCCAGTTCCAACCCACCTGCCATAAGCAGGGACACCTCACACTAAACCATGCCACCCACTTCATCTAACCTGGCCTTGAATACTGCTGGGGATGAAGCACTCACAATTTCCTTGGGCAACTGCTATTGGGACATTATGGAAAGTTCAGTACAATTCTGCAGTGAGCTGTACTGCCCTCAACTATTTTTTTGATGCAAAATGTTAAATCCCACTCTGAAATTCGCCTTGACCTGAAATGAACTGTAGAATTGAAAAAATTATTTCACTTTAAAATTTCTTACTAGTTAGAAATCATCAAGGTCCCTGCAGTGCATGTTTGGCATAATGTAATGATTCAAGCTAAACTGAATGAACTAGTTATTAAACTCTGTTCAGTTACAGATTTAAACCCAGAAATACTTCAGTTAGAAATACATTCAGTGTATGTTGAGTGATTTGAGAATAGAAACTTTGTCATTTAATTCCTTTAGCACTACTCTACCATATCTTACTATGAATGAAAACCAAAGCTGAGACCACGTAACTAAAACAGTAGTCTACACATTTTAAGACTTACAAAAAAAACCCAAAACCGTCAAAATACTTTTTCTCTTAGATTTGTCAAAATCTTTTACTCATAATTACAAAAGGGCCATATATTCTTATTCTTTCAGACTTGATTTAGACAAAGGTAGCTAACCTGATGAAATGTATACATATTAAAATACTACAGAATATGATGAGGTGGCAGAATTCAACAGTAACATCTGCTCTTTATAGCTGCTAAAAGAGTTAATGACAATTAAATTCCTTTACCTGGTGTGCATTAATTTTTTAGCTTGTGTAATGTTCACAGTTCATAGCAAAATAAATTAACAGTAAATAAATTTTTTTTCTTTTAGAAGTAATGTTTAAATGCTGTATTTTGTGACCTTTGCTGCTGTTAACTACCCACAGTCATGAAAATCAATGGAACTGCTTTATGAAGAAGTAATGTTTCAACCTAAGAGCTGTAGAATCTATTGATAATTCATTTTTATGTCATATATACACACATATATCTTTCATATGATTTAATAAATTAATATGAATTAACATTTATAGGTGCTATATAACGCTAGCACAGGCTTTGGGAATGAACATGGGAGGAGCTCCAGCAGGTCCAGCTGGAACTGGTAAAACAGAAACAACGAAAGACATGGGAAAAGCTCTGGGAAAATACGTAGTAGTCTTTAACTGCTCTGATCAAATGGACTTCAGAGGTTTGGGTAGGATTTTCAAAGGTAAGACTTCTTCACATAGGATAGAAGACACCTCCACAAGTCATTTAGCAGATTGAGTTAAGAGCAGGTTGCTCAGGACCATATACATGTTGGGTTTTGAGAACCTCAAGGAATGGATGTTCCACAACATCTTTGGGCTCCTTTTCATGTTTGGCTGACCTTATGGTAACATATTTTATACTTCGATTGATTTGGAATACTCTACATTGAACTGTGGGTCCATTGTCTCCTTCTAGTGTATCTCTGAAAAGATCCTGGCTGCAGTTTCTCAGTGCCTCCTATTAGGTAGTTATGAACAACATTTGGCTTTCCCCTTAGCTTTCCCTTCTGGCTCAACAAATTATGTTATTTCAGCCCCTTCCTCTATGTCATGTCCCTCAGCCACTGACTATAATGTCAGCCATTTGCTAGACTCATGCAATTATATTGATGTCTATCTTCTATTGGTAAACCCCAAACTGAATACAGTACTCCAGCTGCTATTTCACAGGTGCAGAGAAGAGGCAAAAAATGGTTTTCCTCAACCTGCTGGCTATGCTCTTGTCCAAAATTCATCTGGCTTCCTTTGCTAGAAGACCAGAATTCTGATTAATGCTCAATTAGTTGTCAAGCAGGACACCAGGTCATTTTCTGAAAAACTGCTATATAGTTACTCAGCAATGAACCTGTATTGTTGCATGGAGTTATTCTGTTCCAGATAAGGGACTTGAACTTCATGATGTTTTTGTCAGCTGATTTTGCAGATTTATGGTATTGTATATACTGAGAAGCAAGGGATGAAACTATTAATTTTTTTTAGCAAGCAAATAAAAGTGCCTAAAGGTATGGGGTTATGAACATACTGTCTGTTTGAAAGTCAAGCTGTTAAAATAGTAAAAAAATCTTCTGAGTACATGAAAGAATCCCTTTAAAGTGATTTAGCATTAACTGTGTAACAAAAATGTACCCTGAATGGTTTGGATAAAGTTTTCACTTTTAAATAGCTGTCTTTCAGTTATGTGAAAGAAAACTACTGTCTACTGGTACTTTACTATAACTGGGAGAAAAAGTTCTGCAACAAATTTTCTCATAATATGTTGCTAAAGGAGCAACAATTCTCTTGGCTGCTACTAAATACATGTTATTTTTCCAAACTGAAATCAGGCAACTATGAACTCAATCCTTTATAAAAATGTCATTGTTACTAATATAGTGCTTCTAGATATCTCTTTTGATTTCATTTTCTTTCTTTGTTTTCCCCTCTTTCCTTTGTAGAAATGTTCACACAGAGCATTATTCACACTTTGCATGTTGTTGATATGCTGTACCATACATGAAAAACTTGTAGTTTAGTGTGGACTTACAATGATAGTGCTTATGCATAGAGATATGTGCTGTAAAATTAATATTTTATGCCTTGTGAAATGAAGAGTTTTATTGAAACCCCTAGTTAGTGCAAAAATACTTTCAATTTTGGATTTGACCTTTATGACTTGTAATAGGCAAGTAAAAAGTAATTTAGAAGCATTTTGAAAACTGGAATACCCAAATGGAAATAAAAAAAGTGGATTTTGTTGTTGTTGTAACATCTAGGGCTAGTCTTTTGTAGCTGTAACTCACTTTATTTTTTTTAGATTAAAAATACAGCTTTTTGCAAATTAAATTGCTGCTTTGCACTAAAGTCTGCATTCACAGAAAGATCTGGGCAGAAGATATACCAAAAGCTCTAAGTTATCAAAATACTATTTTCCAGTTTTGACTCACTCTTAAACATTCTGTATAAATCAACTGTTAATTCTGGTTGATATGGAAATAGTCATGTGAATGAAGGAATATAGGCCTTGGCCACAGGGCAATAAATAAAACTAATGTTGCTTGATTATTTTAAGGAAAAGTAATCCAATTCAGATATCTCAACTATGCATGAAGAATAATAAAATAAATTTTTCTGTGCCTGTTGTAGGTCTTGCACAGTCTGGATCTTGGGGATGTTTTGATGAATTCAACCGAATTGAGTTGCCTGTCTTGTCAGTAGCAGCACAACAAATCTTTATTATTTTAACAGCAAGAAAATTAAAAAAAAACCAGTTCATTTTTTCTGATGGAGACTGTGTGGATTTAAATCCAGAATTTGGGATTTTCCTAACAATGGTAAGAATTCCAAAGAAGTGACAAATTATACTAAATACAAGTTAATTAAATGGCAAGGTGAAAATGACTGATTTTATTAATTAAGTGATGCTGTTGCAATAGAATTATACTAAACTACTGGAACATAAATAATCTGATTATTTATGAGCTGCATGTCTTAATTTTTACTTTCGGATTACTGGAAAAGTTCATAATTATGTCCTTTCATTATTATATTTCAATTCATTATATAAACTAAGAGTTTGACCAAATTTCAAGAATTCTCTGTGCACACTGAGAGGACTGAAACACTAATATGCTTTAACAGCTTAGCTCGAAATGTTTCAACAGTATTAGTGAGAAAGATACTGCAGGAATAAAAAAAAAAACAAACCCAGACAAACAATAGAAACAGCCCTGAACATTCACTTAAAGCAGGAGATACAGAAAAGATATCTTGCAAGGGCATATGTCTTGTCTAATGAGTACTTTACATGGATATAGAAAAAGAATTCTTCACGCTGATTTACAGAATCAGGATTCTGGAATAAACCATCCTCCTTGCACTGTGGTGACAGCAAGTCTTCTCAAAACCTGTGCAAAAAATTATCAGATTCTTTTATTTGTTGATACAGTATGTTTCTAAACTGGTAAAGGCAATGCTGGATGTCTGCTTTTGGCTTTCTGTGGCAAAGAGGCCCATTCTGCTCTGTGTGTCAAATCTGGAATCAGAGCAGGCATTACGACAGAGCTGTGCTTATCTCTTGAAGTTCTTATGGGTGGTATTTGAGATACATTGTTATCTTTCTTATAAGGACTACTTGTGGAAAAAACTTGCAGTACATATACATCAAAGTTAGGTTCCACAAATGAATGGATAATCTGTACAAAAAGGATATGCAAAGCAGTCCGCTGGCTGTTAACAACCATTATCCAAGGGAGAAACACAAGTCCTGGATTTGGAATATTAACTTTCAGAGTTAATGCTATCTTCTTGTCTAGGGTTCCTGAGGCTTCATAGCACTAATCCTATAATCTCACAGGCAGGGAATTTTGTAGTGTGTTTTGTAATGCCAAAGCACATGGCAATCCAAGATAATTTACGTGAAATTAAAACAGTCATCTGCATGTTCAAGTGAAGGATAACAACTGCAGAGATCATAAATATCTTTTGACTACTTCTAATTTCTTAAACATCACCTGCTTGATGTCAGAATTATTTCCCATATTTGCAGCAATTTCCTAGAAATCTCTATTAGTCAAACTCTCTTGTTTTAATTTTGACTGTGTTATTTTTACTGTACTTTTGTACTATAAGACAAGCCTTTTAGGTGCAAGAAATAGAGAAAGCCATCCTAATATTATTGTTGTTATTATAGTATTTTGGCTCTTGCTGGACACTGAATTTTTAATATGTTACAAACCCTGCCTCCTGCAAAATGGTGATGAAAACTTTATTTGTATTAGGAATACACTACAAGAAATTAACCAACTAGATTGCATTCCATGACATTTTAAAATTCTGATTGCAGGCTTGTTAGGATAAAGAAATTCCATTACTACTCTGACAATTATGAATAGGTTATTAAATTCACAGTTATGGTTGAACATTTTTCTTCACATTTTAACCATTAGTGTGCAAGAGTTATAACTCTGAAGAATCTAGGTATTTATACATAAATTTATTTTTATTGAACTTTTATTAAAAGGATGTTATTTTGACTTTTGTGAACAATGCATTATGTTTTTTTACACAGAATCCTGGGTATGCTGGACGTCAAGAACTACCAGAAAATCTCAAAATGCAGTTTAGAAGTGTTGCTATGATGGTTCCAGATAGACAGGTTACTGAATGAACTGAAGGAAAAAATTGTATTTTACTTTGTCACCTATCTTCTGAAAACCTAATGAGATTTCTAAAAAAAATGTATTTCAGATAATTATAAGAGTTAAGCTAGCAAGCTATGGATTTATTGATAATGTGATCTTGTCTCAGAAATTCTTTGTTCTTTATAAACTTTGCGAGGAGCAGCTCACTAAGCAGGTAGTATTATGTGTTCCCTTCATCTTTGTCTTCATATTTGCACAATACCATCCCCTAGGTATTTGGTTGGGCAGCTTGTTTTATATGTTTTTATACAAAATATTGAAGTAGTTTAAACATTATTTGAACAAATATCTCTAAAATTTTGGACTAAATAACCATGATAATTTGTGTATGTGTAATCACGTCCAAACATTTATTTGGTAAGGAACGAGAGCTTGTATTTTAATTGCATAAGGGTCTCTGCCTAAACATGGCAGCCAGTTAGAAATTAACCTGTTGATTTAGTTTTCCTGTAGGAATTATCTATGGCTTAAAAAGTAGTTGGAAATTGGAAACCACAGGAGGAATGTCTCAATTTTGATTTAAATTGCCCTTCTTCCCAAAGCACTGCTTTGATATGAAGTCAAGGCTTTAAGATGCCTTGTTTGGAAATTCCAATGGAATGGAACTATTATTTCTTTTAGAACCCTGCTATACAGTGCTGAAAAAAAAAAAAAAAAAAAAA
>NDXB01018091.1:0-31566 GCA_002631895.1 Agapornis roseicollis
TTTTGATGTTGAGGACACCAGAACTGCCCCCAATGCTCCAGGTGAGGTCTCACAAGAGCAGAGTAGAAAGGCAGGATCACCTCCTTTGATATTCTGGAACCTGATCCCTGTTGGTAGTTTTAAGTGCTGAGCACCCAATACTTGTTCAGATTTAGCATCTAAAATTATTTGTGCCAAATCCTGCACAAAATTACCCTCAGTTCAGTTATACCAAAATGATGTGGATAAAGCCTGTAATAGCATTTCCTTCCTAACTCCTTGGGGCAGGAGCAGAGCTTTCTGGGTATGTTAACATGCTGCATGTGTTAGCCTGATGTTATGCATTCAAATATCCTTTTCCCAGACTTTGGTTCGACTTCGTGATGGCTTCCCCTGAAATTGCCTCCCTTTCGTGGGGTCAGATGAAGGTGAAAGGCTGCTCCACAACATACAAGGACTGCAAAGTCTGGCCAGGAGGAAGCCGAACCTGGGACTGGCGAGAAACTGGGACTAATGTAAGTTTGCTGGTCCCTATCCTCTACTCCAGAGACCAGTTGTGAAAATTCCAGCCAGAGATTCTGCAAGTTGCCTTTTGCTTCCATCTGTTGGGCTTTTCCTGGGAAGAACCGAGTGTGTGTTTCAGACCTGACTGTGCAAACAGGCTGGAGGACTGCAGGCAGGATGTCCTGTAGGTGATGGTGCAGCAACTCTCCTCCCAGCTCCCCTCACCAGGCAGCTCTCGCATCCCTTATAGCTCTCAAACAGCAATCTGTGTTTGGTTAAGAGTGCAGTTGTCACCAGCTGCTGGGAACAGCCTCTTTCAGACTGTGTAAACTGAAATTGTCTTGAGTGAGACAGGAGAGAATGTAAGTGAAGCTAAAAGAAATCACCAGTAACTGACCCTGTCTGTGGGTTTGGAAGACAACAATGCATGTGGTTTAGTTTAGATCCTTTTCCTTGGGGTCCCTTGTGCTTATTTCAGAGGAAAGATATGCAGCTAGTGTCATACACACTGGTTTTGCCATGAAAAGCTCACAGTCTGGCTAAGCACACAATGACTGCTCTTGGTAGCCATATACTAAGTGCTTGCTCTCACAGTTTTTAAGCTTTATCTGTAAATGCTATCAGAACAGTATAAAAGTCCATGGAACAGTATTGACATTCCAGTTTTAGAAGCAGTATAACATCTGTTGTGTTAGGAACTTGATGCTGGTAATCCTCCCCATATTGTACTGCAATAGCTGTATTGGCTAGGGAAAAAAATCCCAGTCTTTCTAAGCAGAAGTTAAAGCACAAAGGACTATGTACCAACCACGTCTTAGACCCAGCACCTGCATCCACAGCCCTGCTGAATTCATTTTGATGCAACTTAAGGGCAGAACCTTTGGGTTGGCANTCTAATCAGAAGTTAAAGCACAAAAGGACTATGTACCAACCACGTCTTAGACCCAGCACCTGCATCCACAGCCCTGCTGAATTCATTCTGATGCAACTTAAGGGCAGAACCTTTGGGTTGGCAACTTCATCTATAATCTTTGGGGGAACAGAACTTTGCTAACCTGTCAGAGGTCCATTTGTATAGTTCATAACACCAAGAGAAAGGTAAGTTTCTACCTTCCTCTCTGCAAAGGTATCTTTACCTTGCAGAGAGAGAGCTACCTGGCTGCATATATAACCTTTCCAAATGTAATCCCTGTAGGGACTGATTATAAAGATGAAGCTCTCACTGGCTGGAGGGGTGGGTTGTCTGCTGAGAGTCACTTCATGCTTGTTTGACAGTGGTTTCCTGGTTCTTTAGGTCAGTTCTATCCTTCTTGCCCCTACGAGGAGTTAGCTGATGTGCTTTAAACATGAATAGCAAGCAGCCACTATAAGAACAGAGCTAAGGTTTTCCAAACTGCATCTCCAACTTGAAGAACTGTATGAAATGAATCCAGTCAGCACTGGAAGTAGTAGCATTCACCAGATGCATTTTCTGCATGTTTCTTTATGGCATCTATTTTCATTGAGCATGCTTTTCCTGGGGGTAAGTGGAGCTGAAGTTGGGGAAACAAGCAGTGCTGATCATGTCCCACACTCCAGCTGGAAATGAATTGCTTCCTTCCCTCCTCTGCTGTCAGGCTGCTGTCTGGTATGTAATCCTTTCATCCCATAACTGGCTCTGCGAGGTTCTGTAACTGAGCACTGATAGCTCTTTACAGCCTTAACCCTTGGGAACAGAAGGCAGCCTCCCTGCCTGGCCGCACTCCTGCCATCATGGGAGAAAAGAGTAGGAAGTCAGAGAACAAAAGAGGCATGGAATTTTGCTGCCCTGCCTCTCCCCCTCCAGCTACCCAGTCGACAAGGGTACACTTCTTCCATCATGTTACATGTTTCCTACAAAACCAGTGAAAGCCCCACATCAGTGTGTCTTGTGTAACCACAGAAAATCCTTTTGTTCCATGGCTTCAGTGTCTCAGGAGTACTTACATGACACAAACCTTCCCCAGTAATCCAGTAATGCAGTTTCACTAAAACATTCCAGTTCTTTTTGTCCAAGTTTTGAGCCTACTTTAAAAAAACCCAAAGGAAAAGCATGTCCTGTTCTGTCACAAACATATACTTGCAGTGATTTGCTCTGGAATTGCTTTGTGGATTGAAGTGACCTCTGCATTCTAGGTGAAGATATCAGATGTGAATGGACTAAGGAGAGGACAGCTTTTGGGCTGGCCAGCTGCATGCTAGGGTGCATCAAGCACAACACAGCAAACCAGTTGAGGGAGCTGGTTCTTCCACTCAAGGCCACACTGATGCAGCCTTACCTTGAGTGTCACGTGTGAGTTTGGGTGCCTCAGCATAAGGACATCGAACTATTAGAGTGTGTCCAGGGGAGGGCAACCAAGATGCTGAAAAGCCTGGAGGGAAAGTCTTGGGAGGAGTGGCTGAGGTCACTTGGCTTGTTCAGCTTGGAGAAGGCTGAGGGTGACCTCATCCTAGTCCTCAGCTTCCTCAAGAGGAGCCAGCAAATGGGGAGGTGCTGATCTCTGGTGACCAGCAATAGGATGCAAGGAAATGGGAGTCAATCCGCATCAGGGGGAGTTCAGGTTGGACTTTAGGAGAAGGCTCTTCAATGAGAGGGTGGTTGGACACTGGAACAGGCTCCTGGGGAATTGGTCATGGCCCCAAGCCTGCTAGTGCTCGAGGACTGTCTGGACAACACTCTTTGTTATATGGTTTAGAGTTAGGTAGTCCTATGAGGAACAGGAGGTTAGACTTAATAATCCTTATAATAACCCTTCCAACATGATGGTCCTGAAGGTAGTTTCCAACATAGCTGATTCTCTGACTCTATGAGGTATTCGATGAACTTAGAGAACCGTAAAGGCAAACCATCTCTGTTGCTGAAATTCCAGGTACCATCCACGCTAAAGGCTTTCTTGGGGAACAAGTGTAATCCATTCCTTGGAAGTTGCACTCTGCTGTGGGAAGTTTCTCTTGCCTGCACCTTGAGGACCTCACTTGTTTGTTTCAGCTTTAGAAGTCTCACTTACTCCGTTGTGCCAGCTGAGGCAGTGACAGGGCTGAGAACTCTTACATCTAGTCTGAGGCTGCAGCATCAGATGCTGAAGACTTGGGCAGGGAAGAAAGAACAGGAGAGGACACAAAGAGCAAAGCTCACTAATGGAACATCAGATCAATTGTTAAGCTGGTGCTTTGACCTTAATTCATTCAAAGTATGGAGTATTTTCTGCAAGCGTAAGGGATAAAGCACTGAAATAACACCCTCCAGAAGTCCACCATGGCATCACCTACTTCAGGTGTGGAGCTCATCTCAGTTCTCTCAAAGAACATAAGAATCTACTCAAAAAAAAGGAGGGGGAATGGTATTTATGATCTAAAAACAATGCACACCAAAGAGGGGCTAAATTCTAGTACAGGTTGTGCAGTATCTTGCTTTTGGCCATAGAGAGATACAGAAAACTTGAATCAGGGAGGGGATTTACAGTGACATAATGAAGTTTTATGTTAACATCACAGGCGTATTTGTGGATTCTTGTGTTTAAAGTAGGAGGGACTCTTCATTAGGGACTGTAGTGACAGGACAAGGGGTAATGGGTTCAAACTGAAACAGGGGAGGTTTAGATTGGATCTAAGGAAGAAATTCTTTGCTGTGAGGATGCTGAGGCACTGGAATGGGTTGCCCAGGGAGGTTGTGAGTGCTCCATCCCTGGCAGTGTTCAAGGAAAGGTTGGACGAAGCCTTGGGTGCCATGGTTTAGTGTGAGGTGTCCCTGCTTATGGCAGCAGGGTTGGAACTGGATGATCTTAAGGTCCTTTCCAACCCTAACTATTCTATGATTCAAAAACCCTCATGCTCTTAAAGCTCTTTTTGTCTTGGAGGAGTTTGGTTTCAAATACTCCTTTCTCCAAATTAGGAATAATGCAGAACTTGAAATTGAAATGAAGATGACAATATATTCCAGTCCTCACTGGTAAATGAGATTTGCAGAGTAAACAAGGAAGTAATTTTCTCCTTTTAATTATCTGAGGAGCAATTTGTAATTAAAATGAGGATTGGGTTGGGACAATCAATCAGTGCTACAATCAGATTTTGTTCCTCTGAAAACAGCAGTATGTTGCAATTTGTGGATTTCACTTTAACAGCTATCAAATGCTCATTCTTAGATGTAAATCATAGGGTCAGAGAATGGTTTGGGTTGGAAGGGACCTCAAAGCTCATCCAACTCCAACCCCTGCCACGGGCAGGGACCCCTTCCACTGGAGCAGCTTGCTCCAAGCCCTTGTGTCCAACCTGGCCTTGAGCACTGCCAGGGATGGGGCAGCCACAGCTTCTCTGGGCCATCACCCTGGGCCAGCGCCTCAGCACCCTCACAGGGAACAGCTTCTGCCTCAGAGCTCAGCTCAGTCTCCCCTGTTTGGGCAGGTTCAAGCCATTCCCCTTGGCCTGGCCCTACAGGCCCTTGTCCCAAGCCCCTCTCCAGGTTCCCTGCAGCCCCTTTAGGCACTGGAGCTGCTCTAAGGTCTTCCCTTCAGGAGCCTTCTCTTCTCCAGTCTGACCCAGCCCAGCTCTCTCAGCCTGGCTCCAGAGCAGAGCTGCTCCAGCCCTCGCAGCAGCTCCATGGCCTCCTCTGCCCTCGCTCCAACAGCTCCACATATTCCAGAAGCATGTAATGCTTCTTTTTACCTGTTCAATGAAGTATTATAATATTGTCATTGACTGATTAACTATCATCCTTCATCTGCATATAGAGCACCTGTTTTAATTAGCAGTGTTATCTGCTGTGTTTATGAGGAGGCTTGTGTTACGTTTTGGCACTGCTAATTTATGCTGCTACTCTGGATAGTTTCAAAAGACACGGGAGGAGCTTACCTGGTTGATGCTCTCAGTCCAAACTGTTGTTTTCCTCCCTGGCTCTTAGCATTCTCCAGGAGTGCAACCGGCTGACCTTGAAGAAGTTGTCAAGAAGGGTGTTAAAACTGTGGTGATTGGTCGTGGCATGAGTGAGGCATTGCAGGTAGGCCGGTGTGCTGTGGGAAACATGAACTGGAACTGTTTGCTCTCCCTCTGATCAGGAGGAAAAAGAAATCTAAGATGCCTTCCTAAAAGGGGAAAAATTCGGGATGCTGAAGTGGCATCAGTGAGCTCCTGCCAGGAATCCCTTTTTCCTGGAAGAAACGTCATGTGAGATCCTCTGTGTTAGCATCAGTATGAAGTGGTAAAGCAGGTTCATCTTCTGCTACAGGAGGAGTTTAAACAAGGAGAACTTCTTACAACGTCATTACTCACCCTCTTAGAACAGGTCATGAACTCGTTCTCTGGCCTGCTGTAAAGACTTTGATCATGAGGGAGTTTTGTTACTCACTTCAGCAGATAGCACTTCTGAGTCCCTGTAGATAGCCTGAGCTTCAGGAGAAGCCACTCTTTAGGTTTTGATGAGGTAACACCTCATTGAGATGAATTGTACATTTAGCTGCAGTCCTATTCATTTTGGTAAGAAAGGGCTGCATTTTAATCATAGAATAACCAGGACTGTAGTGACAGGACAAGGGGTAATGGGTTAGAACTTGAACAGAGGAGATCTAGGTTGGATACCAGGAAGAAATTCTGTACTGTGAGGGTGGAACAGGATGCCCAAGGAAGTTGGGAATGCCCCATCCCTGCTTTACAGTGTGAAGGGAAAAGAATCTAATACTTGTTTTTCCTATTTCCTTTTCTCTTCTGAGGTTCCAGCATCCACTGTGGACTATCTGAAGAAAAACGGGATCGATGTGTTGGTGCTGCAAACAGAGAAGGCTGTGGAGCAGTACAATGCCCTGGCTGCACAGGGTGTCAAAGTAGGGGGGGTCTTCCATTCAACCTGCTGACCCCTGGCAGCTCCTTGACCACACAGATCACAGGCACATCCCTCCACTGCATCAAATTACAGGCAACAGAGTGTGGAGATCCATGCCAAGGTGCTTGTGCCCTGACAGTGTGAGATGCAAAAGCAGTTTATTAGATTGAAACAAATCAAGCGCTTACAAATGGGGGCTGGTAATGAAATCATTGAATTATAGAACCATTTCCATACGTTCTTGAGACTGATCTAACCTGACCACTGTCATATGTTGGTTACTGGGCTTTTCACCTGTTTGCTAAATTAAAATACTTAAGTTTTGAATACTTTCATTGGGAGATTACATTATTGGCTACTGGAATGCAGGCATAGGATAGCTGATGGGTACAACCAAGTGAGTATGAAGGTTAAACTTCATGCAACTAAGTTAAAACAGAAACAGAAAGCAAACCCAGAACACACTGCTTTGCCTTCTGCTGGTGACTTCAGTCAGGATGTTGGCTAATTCATGGCCATCACGTAATTTAACACTAAGATTATACATTGAGCTAGAAAAAGGAATAAAAAATAATGTTTACAGGGAAGAAACATCCAATCTGGGCCTTAATCCTCCCAATGATAGGAAACTGCATTGAGTAGTGCAATATATATCCATTCAAAAGTCCTTATGTGCTTAAAATCACCAGGAAGATTTGTCACAAGAGTTTGCAACCAACAGCAGATGTTGATCTTTGGGCAATCAGCCTGCATTACTGCTAGCAAGTGGGGCTGGATGTGAGGATTCTGGCTGGTCTTGGTTAGCTGAGGATTTAAACACTGTGCCAACAAGCAGGTTATTCTGCTGCAAGTTTAACCACGTCTCTTCGTTGCTGTTGTTGGTGGGCTTCTATTAATAGACAAGCTCCCCCCTGTAGGTATTCTTTTCCCCACCAAGCTGTCTATATGAAGTCTCTGTTAATGACAGCACAAAGGTGATGCTAATGGCCTGAGGCACTTGGAGCTCTCCCAGCAGTAGCAGAGAGGCTTAGACTGGTATGAGAATGCAAAGACCTTCCCAAGCCCCAAGAATAACCTTTCACAAAGTCCTCTGTTCTGTTTGTTTGCTCTGGTAATCATTTCAACTCTTTTATCTGTTCAAATACAGAGCAGAGGGAAAGTAAGGGAAAGCTTTTATCTTGCAAGCTCCTAATGACAGCAATATTCTGTTAGTGCAGCTGCATCTGAGGCATCTCACCTAAAGCAGCCAGAGCTGCTCTTCCAGCTGCAGCTGCGTGCTCTGACACAGCAGCTGGTACAACAGCCATCACAACTGCTGTGGTATTTGTCTGCATCACTTCCATGGGGTGAAACAGGTGAACCACTACCTCAGAAGGCTTGCAGGCACCTCAAGGGAATGCCACAGACTCATATCCTGCCACTCCACTCTGTGTGAAGACTTTTTGCATTAAATTCTGTTCTCTTCTAGCAGGCATGGTTTGACTGCCTGGATTGTGGTGATGTATTTGTATTCTTTCATGAGCTTGTGGGCCTGAACAAGGAAGAGACTTCGTAAGTCTTGTACTGAGCAGACAGTACCAGTTTTTAAGTACCACAGTATGCACGTTACACTGTCAGAGGCTGAGCAAACACTTGGTCTTTCTCCTCCAGCTCTGGGCAATCCAGCACAAGAGGGAATGGAGCTGTTGGAGCGAGGGCAGAGGAGGCCATGGAGCTGCTGCAAGGGCTGGAGCAGCTCTGCTCTGGAGCCAGGCTGAGAGAGCTGGGCTGGGGCAGCCTGGGGGAGAGAAGAGAAGGCTCCTGAAGGGGAGAGCTGAGAGCAGCTCCAGGGCCTAAAGGGGCTGCAGGGAACCTGGAGAGGGGCTTGGGCCAAGGGCCTGTAGGGCCAGGCCAAGGGCAATGGCTTGAACCTGCCCAAAGAGGGGAGACTGAGCTGAGCTCTGAGGCACAAGCTCTTCCCTGTGAGGGTGCTGAGGCGCTGGCCCAGGGTGCTCAGGGAAGCTGTGGCTGCCCCATCCCTGGCAGTGCTCAAGGCCAGGTTGGACACAGGGGCTTGGAGCAAGCTGCTCCAGTGGAAGGGGTCCCTGCCCATGGCAGGGGTTGGAGCTGGAGGAGCTTTAAGGCCCCCTCCAACCCAAACCCCTCTGATGCTGTGATTAGTGAGACACATTAATGATGAAGCCAAATTCAACAAAACTGCTCAGCCCATATCCTACATTGAGGAAGATGCTTTGTGCTCCTCCCATCATATGGAACGCCGTGTGTTGTCCTCCTGAAAATCCTGAGGTTTCAGGGGAGCAGAGCCCATTCAGTGTTTAGGTGACTTCAGGAGCTGTGCCCTACCTGACTTTGTGCTTCAGCCTCTGATTTGTTCTTTCATTTGGCAAAAGGTAGGATTCAGAAGCTTCCACTTCCAGACCAAGGAGCTGCAGCATGCAAAGGAAGCGGGTTTCACTTTCTAAAGGCAAACTGCCAGATTTCTCTGCCATCAGGACAAGATTTCGGTGTCATGATTATCTGCTGCAAGTCTTTCCCATCTGGATCTTCTCTTCCTGCTCTCCTCACAGCTTCCTGAGGGGCCATCAGCTCCACTTGGGTTGCTCCAGTCTCTGAAAACCCAATTTCCTTCTTGGTGCCTTTGCAACATGGTGGAAACAACTGGGACTGATTCACCCAAAGATTCCAGGAGCCCTCACTTGGTATCTTCATTAAATCTCTGCTTTCAGCTACAGCCATAAATAACTGGGTACAGTTAAGGGCTCACTGGCCCCATGATGGGAATGCACTTTCACAGGGCAGTGTTTCTCATGCACACACCCCACTTTGCCCCCCCCAGCCCCATCTCCTGCCTGCAGTGAACCTGTGTGAAAGCAACACTGGGGCTCGGCCGGGTGCCAGGAAGGTCCCAGCCCTTATCTTAGTGAGGCAGCACAAGCAAGCTGGCAGCCAGGAGCAGGAGGCCATGGAAACACTCCTACACCCCAAACACACCAACCCGGGTGGCTTTAAGGGACATTAAATGAGCCACAGAGAAGTTGTGGAGAAGGCTGGACAAGAGAAGGCTCCTGAAGGGGAGAGCTGAGAGCAGCTCCAGGGCCTAAAGGGGCTGCAGGGAACCTGGAGAGGGGCTTGGGACAAGGGNGACATTAAATGAGCCACAGAGAAGCTGTGGAGAAGGCTGGACAAGAGAAGGCTCCTGAAGGGGAGACCTCAGAGCAGCTCCAGGGCCTAAAGGGGCTGCAGGGAACCTGGAGAGGGGCTTGGGACAAGGGCCTGTAGGGCCAGGCCAAGGGCAATGGCTTGAACCTGCCCAAAGAGGGGAGACTGAGCTGAGCTCTGAGGCAGAAGCTCTTCCCCATGAGGGTGCTGAGGCGCTGGCCCAGGGTGCCCAGAGAAGCTGTGGCTGCCCCATCCCTGGCAGTGCTCAAGGCCAGGTTGGACACAGGGGCTTGGAGCAAGCTGCTCCAGTGGAAGGGGTCCCTGCCTGTGCAGGGGGTGCAACTGGGTGAGCTTTAAGGTCCCTTCCAACCCAAACCATTCCATGATTCCATATTTACAACTCTTCACACAGCAGGGAAACCAAAAGTAAATCTGAATCTTGGAATGGGTACAGTGAAATACTATTGAGGAAATGTGTTTGTACACATTTGACTGGACCCTGACACTGAATTTTAAGCTTATCAGAGCTACAGAATCCTTTTATTTCAGTTCAGTTGAAATGATGATGGAGAGGTTTAGATTGGATCAAAGGAAGAAATTCTTTCCTGTGAGGGTGCTGAGGCACTGGAATGGGTTGCCCAGGGAGGTTGTGAGTGCTCCATCCCTGGCAGTGTTCAAAGCCAGGTTGGACAGAGCCTTGGGTGCCATGGTTTAGTGTGAGGTGTCCCTGTCTATAGCAGGGGGGTTGGAACTGGATGATCTTAAGATCCTTTCTATGATGAGGAGTATGATCTGCTTGAACAGATGAAACCTAAGAAAAGAACCTACCATTTCTTCCATGATTCAAACTAGGGATCAGATTAAAACTTGCAGGATGCTATCACGAAGAGAAGACAACTATGGAATACTTGTGAGGAGATTGGAAATACTCCTCGCAGCCTTACAGTTTCAAGTGGTTTTAGGCATTTTGAATTACAGATGAAGAACTCTGCTATCACTCTTCAGTCTTTGATTCTCAGTTGGTGGTGATACAGAAGGCGAGTGATCTTTGCCTATTATGATGATAAAAGGAGCTCAAGCACAGCACGAAGGGAGCAAACAGCAGAAATTAGTCCCAGTGCTCAGAAAGTGGGAGAAAGATGCCAAGATTTTGATACTGAAAATGAAAATGGAAAAGCAAAGGTCCAGACTGGAGCAGCTGTTGGGGCCTGGGAGCAAATCAGAAACCGTAACTTACACACCATTAAGCACAGAGCAGCCCAATTGCCTTGAGGAGAAGCAGAGGTTGTGCCAGAGCTGGGTAATGCCAGGACCTGGTGGGTTTATCTACAGCACCAAAGCTTCCCTGTGCTGCCCATCAATATTGCTCTAACCTGACAAGGAAGGGCAGCACTTGGGACTGAAGAGCTGTTCCCTCTGCCCCTGCCAAAGCATCAGTTGTGGCCTGGAGCATATGGACAGCACCTGAATTAGATGTCCTTATTGGCATGACAAACTGAAGTGCCAAACTGAGAGGGGAAAAAGAGTCTGGAATGAGCCAGCTCAAGTACAGAGAATAAGCAGCCATTGGAATAACGTCCCTAGGGAAGAGGTGATGCCCCAGCATTGGACACTGTTAAGACTGGGCTGCACAGGGTGCTGGGCCACCACGGCTAGGTCATGCTTTGCCAAGAAAGGTTGGCTCAGATGATCCTCAAAGTCCCTTCCAACCTGGAATTCTGTGATTTATGGATCTATGAAGTTGACTGGAGGCTGCTTCCTGCTGAGATGTACATCAACCCCTGTCTGCTGGGAACTGAACTGAGGATACCCAAGGAGAAGTCAGCCGGTAACGACCCAGCTGTGAGACATGCAAGGTCCTGAAGGTAAAATACCAAACGCCAGTTTGTGAGAGCAGCAGAACTAAGAACTGATATTTAACTTGAGACTACCTGAAGGATGTGAAGAGTTCAATGGTTCTGGGTCTCTGGACCACAATATTGCTAGAAGATTAAAAGCAAATCACAATAACCCTTGCAGTGATCTCCCGTCTTCCTCAGACCTCACACTGTGTCCACTCACGTAACAAGAAACAGCCTGAGGTTTCCAGTTTTATTGTAGGGAAGCACAGGAAGGGTCATTATTTACACTCGGCTCTGGACAACTGGAAAGTATTTCCTCACTGCTCTTCACTTGCTAAAAATACCCCTCTCCCCTTCTCTAACGATTCATTTATGAACGCAGGTCACGTTTGGCTGCTGCACTACAAGGTTTCACACCTCAAGTGCTCCTAGGAAACCCCACCAAAGGATTCCTCCTCATAGGAGCTCCTCAGCCTGCTGAAGCCCTGCACACAGGAGCAATGCACAGACCCACTTTCCAGTGGGACTGCCAGGAGGATCACGTTGTTAGTAAGTTCTCATCCCTCCATGCTCCTGGCTCACCTCCTATGGGGAACACTGACAAGCTGCCTGCTGGTTAACTGAGAGCACATCCCAGGGCTTTGGCTGATCAGAAAGACTTTGACTGCCAAAAGTGAACTGAAAACCTAGATGGGTTTTCTCACCTCAAGTCAGATGGGTATCACATCACCCAGAAACAGGCACTGTGAAGCTTGGTGGGATGGGGTTAGGAATCCTCCAACCCGTGGTATTTAATCTAAGTGTTCCTAAGGACACACAAAGGGGCAATGGGAGAGCTGGATGAGAGAGATGAGTGTGTTTGACTCCATTTTATCTTACAAAACAAGTAACATACCGTGTGTTGCTGTAACTCAACCTCCACGTCCTGCTAACTGAGTTCTGTTGCTTGCACCAACAGCTTCCTCCTCCTCCTTCCGCTCGACAGCAGAGCAAGCTGTGCCCTCACCAGGACTGCGCTTTGCTGCAGAGGAGGTAAAACAGCTCAGGATTTAACCTACATCCATTGGCAGCTTCACTTTAAGGTGCAATTCCTACACCAGAACAACAGCACTTGAGAGTATTTATTTGGCTTTACTAAGAATTTAGGTACCAATGCACAAATGCAAGGTTTAGACACTCAAAAAGAACCCAAACTGACCCAAAAGCCCTCACACCCCCCCACACTCCTCAGCTTTGCTTCTGAGTACTGTAAAAATAACACTGATTCCTGTGCCTCAGCATTTACATAGTAAATACATAGCAGGAAACCTAAAGGCCTGGAGGAGAACCTCCTGATGAGTAAAACTGAAGGTAGGCCCCAATTAAATTACTACTGGAATGGTGATTGGGAACTGCCTGGGTTCAATATTGAATTGGCTTGAAACTGCTCTTCACTGGATGAATGATGCCTGTATTGGTCTGTCCGCTTCTTAACAGAGAACACCCAAGTTCTTCAGCAGCTTTGTATCTGTGCTTGGCTGTTGGAACCCAGTATAAACCAGTCTGGGCTCTTAGAACACCTCATATTGCTTTCATGTCAGCCAAAGAGCCCATGAACACGTCTGTCAGAAGCAGACTTCACCGCCTGGCAGGTTTGGGCATTATGTACACCTTGACAGGCTTGCTGAAGGGGATGGTCCCCTCTATGCCGTTTTCAGATGGTGGCAGAGCCTCCAAGCTCTCGTTCCAGGCAGATTTGGGCATTTTAGCAGCCGCCTTGCTCCGGTTGGAATTGTAAGCCAGCAGCAACCGCACTTCGATCTGACAGGGCTCTGCAGAGGAGAGCAAACAGAACAACCCAAAGATGACTCGTGAGGTTCAACCAGGCCAAGGGCAAGGTCCTGCCCCTGGGTCAAGGCAATCCCAGCACAAACCCAGGCTGGGGGAGAATGGATGCAGTAGCCCTGAGGAGCAGGACTTGGGGTGCTGGGTGAGGAGAAGCTCCCCATGACCCAGCTTCAGTGAGCACTTGAGCCCAGAACCCCTCCATGTGCTGGGGGCACCCCCAGAGCGTGAGCAGCAGCTCAGGGAGGGGATCCTGCCCCTCTGCTGGGCTCTGGGAATTGAGACCCCCCCCTGCAGCCCTGCTCCAGCTCTGGGGCAGCACCAACACCAGGCAGAACACAAGGCATAACCTTGTCCCACACTTACCCCACCGTTCAGCCACCACCTCCCCAAGACTCCCCTTTTCTCTGTATCATCAACTCTTATCTGCAGTTTTCAGTCACCTCTATTGCTTCTGCTCTACCCCCATCAGTTAACATGTATCTGGGTGTTCTCCTCCCTAAGCACACATTTAGCACCAGCCTTCAGCAAGTTCCATTGTCTTGAATGAAGGCAGTTTGTCCATTTTGAACTGTGACCCTGTGTCCTCACCCTCCCTGCTTGTGTCCTCCCCCCATTTCATACACCCAAGTGTTACTGGTTAAAGTAATGGCACGGGGAGACGCCAGAAGAGAATCATGGAATGGTTTGGATTGGAAGGGACCTTAAAGCTCATCCAGTTCCAACCCCCTGCCATGGACAAGGCCACCTTCTACTAGAGCAGCTCTTTATAGACCTTCTGATCACCCCTTAGGACCATACTTAAAACACCCTTATAGTGAAGTTGTGACTTGATTGAGCTCCCCCTACTACCTTTAAATCCAGATACTTCCAGTCCTAGAAACAATACTGGTTTTTCCTCTCCCAGCCAAGCTAGCAGGATGAACGAGTACACCAGGGAAGTGCTATATCAAAAGGAGCACGTGAAAGAACACAGCACTAAAGAAAACTCTGTTGGTTAAAAACCCATCACCAAACCCTATTTATAACAGCTCAGAAAATAAACTGCTCAAATAAAACCCACATTTGAATGAACGTGAAGGGATTCAAAAGGAAACAGGACAAAGGGAGCTGTGAACAAATCCTCTGCTTTTGTTGTTTGAAGTCCACAAGCCAATTACTGAAGCACTTCCATGGGGACGTGCGGATGCCAACAGAGACTGAGTGGGAATGCTGGAGGATTTCATCCAGGCTAAAGGGTGGGGGTTTTTAGGGCATTATTAAAAGGGTGAAAGTTGCATCAGTGCTGAAACTGTGTTGTTGGGTGCCCACAGTTCCAAAGGTTCCTGCCATGCTCCACTACCTAGCAGGTCTAAGCCAGTGAATCACAGTGAGTGAGCTTACCCTGACCCCCTGCCTCTAACCAAGGCTGCAGACCTGGCTCCTACAACTGATCTTGCTCTGCATGGAGATGGGTGATGTCCTGTCCTGGTTTCAGCTGGGATGGAG
Source organism: Agapornis roseicollis (assembly GCA_002631895.1). NCBI lineage: Eukaryota > Metazoa > Chordata > Aves > Psittaciformes > Psittacidae > Agapornis > Agapornis roseicollis. The sequence goes on from NDXB01018091.1 coordinate 14,626, forward strand.
TTAATTTTCTTCCCCATACTTGTGCTCCCCACCTTGTGGCAAGCACCTCCTCTCCCATGACAGCAGCCCCTCCATTCACCTATGGAGCAGCAATGCCTGTCAGCCAGGGGAGATACTGTTCAAAGGCTGCAAGAACAAAGCCTGAGCAACTAAGGGCATCACCACCAACAGCTTTAGGCTCCAGGATCCCAAAAATCCTTCGGTGAGGCACTGGACCAGGCTGCCCAAGGAATCTGTGAATGCTCCATCCTTCACAGTGCTCAAGGCCAGGTTGGACACAGGGGCTTGGAGCAAGCTGCTCCACTGGAAGGTGTCCCTGCCTGTGGCAGGGGTTGGAACTGGATGAGCTTTGAGGTCCCTTCCAACCCAAACCATTCTATGGATCCTACATCCCCAAGACTGTGGGCATGCACATCTATGGGCAGGAGCCTGGGATCAAGCAAGACATGCTGTTATCATAGAGAAACACAGCAACATAATCACATGAACTTGTTGATGAACATCACCATTACCTGTCCAGGCTGTGTGCGAGAGGTAAACCTGAGTTATCAGTCTGTGCCTTCCCGGACCGGGATTTCGGAAGTCTGCTGGCTTAGGATGGATGAGCTGTGCTTGTCCATCTGGATACAATACCTGTAAAGGGGAGAAAAGAAAGGAAACAACTGAATGGCAACTGGGCTGGGGATCTGCAGAGTGAGAGCCGGGCTGGTGGGTCCCGTTTGAGTTTGGAAGGTAAGGAGGTGAGCTTCAGCTTGGAGCCAAGAATCCAGCTGGCCACACAGCAGCCATCCAGACCCATAGCACAGGTGGAAAAAAGCCATCCACTGACACCAGCTCTTCCTCTCCATCATCAACAGAGGTTTTAGTTTCTCTGCTGTCAGTGAATTCATGTAGTTGACTTGGCATAGCACCGCTCCCACCTCCCCAGCTGCATTTGAAAGCAGTGGTTCAGCAGCAGGAGCAAAGTTGGAAATACAGAGCCAAGAGCCTGCATGGAATCACTGCCTGGTCTGGGTTGGAATGGACCTTAAAGTTCATCCAGTTCCAACCCTTGCCACGGGCAGGGACCCCTGCCACTGGAGCAGCTTGCTCCAAGCCCCTGTGTCCAACCTGGCCTTGAACACTCTGGTATCCCTGTACCATTCACAACAGCTTCTTTTGCTCCTCCTCTTCCCTTTCCTCACACTGGAAGCTCAGCAGCATTTATATGTGCTCACGTCTGTACCGTGCTCTGTGCATGGGGAAGCACAGTGTGGAGCACAGAACATCAAGGTGCTCAAACCAAACTCAACCCAGAGCACTCTATGTCACATAGATCGCTTTCTCACTGTGGGCCCAAACCCCAGAAATGCAACATTCTTACTAACATCAGTAAATGTAGAAGTACTGACATCAAAGTGCCCCTAAGGCACAGTCGTGTTTGGATCTATGTCAAGCCACTGCTTACCTGAACTTTAACAGTTCCTTGGGGATCCTGCACATGTTCCAGAGTTGCATCAACATCCAGAGCCACCACCAGCCCCGAGGTGAACCTCAGGGGGTTGTCAGATTCACCAGTGGGCTCGATGATGTTCGCAGTGGCTCTGTGGAGCTGTTGGGAGGAAAGGGGTTGACAAAAATAAGGAGGGAAGGGAAAAGAAAACCCAATCACTGCTCTTCTTCATGGAGAGGTTGTGGGTTGGAACTGGATGATCTTAAGGTCCTTTCCAACCCAAACCATTCTAGGATTCTATGAACTTTGGATTCTTTTAGATACTGCCAGGAATGAAGTCCTCTATATAGTTAGCAGTAGCCCTGGGGGTGGTAGATAAGAAGAAGAAAGCCATTGAAGGTAGACTGACCAAGAACCTGAACTCTAAAAGCTTCATAGTATATTAGGAAGTGACTGGATGCAAAGTCCACAAGGATAGTGCATTTAATCCTCTGTGTTGCTCTGACCTGCTCTGGAAGAGGAAGGTGGAGGAAGGTACTTTGTCTCAGCGTTGTCTGAAGGATCTTGACCACTTCTGAAGGTTTGGATGTCACAAGCCTGGGCATTAGATCCAGCAGTTTATCCACAAAACTGCCCTGCATGTGTGGGAGCTCAGAGATGAAACATCTGTGTTCAGAGTAAATGAAAACCAAACACTTCCTTCAGCGTTACTCATTAAACACATTATGGTATTCAACGTGACACAATGGTTATTTCCAGCCAAGCTACTTACAGAATCATGGAGTGCTTTAAGGTCCCTTCCAACCCAAAGCTCATCCAGCTCCAACCCCTGCCACTGGCAGGGACCCCTTCCACTGGAGCAGCTTGCTCCAAGCCCCTGTGTCCAACCTGGCCTTGAGCACTGCCAGGGATGGGGCAGCCACAGCTTCTCTGGGCACCCTGGGCCAGTGCCTCAGCACCCTCACAGAGTAGAGCTTCTGCCTTATCTCCAACCTGAACCTCCCCTGTTTCAGTTTGAACCCGTTACTCCTTGTCCTGTCACTGCAGTCCCTAATGAAGAGTCCCTCCCCAGCATCCCTATAGGTCCCCTTCCGATACTGGAAGGTTTCTATGAGGTCTCCTTGCAGCTTCTCTTCTCCAGGCTGAACAGCGCCAGTGAGATGATTTTTAGGTCCTTTCCAACCCAAACTGTTCTATTATCCGGATAGTGGAATTCATCACTGCCTGTGGGATTTCCTAAGAAATAGGGAAGAATTTTGGTGATCCTGAGCCTCGGTGCAAGGAGAGACACAAAGCAAATAAGCAGTTCTGTTCACCAGCTACTCAATGAGCTGAGTCTTAGGGACTGGGTAGATTTGGTTCCCTTCTTTCATCACTTGACCAGCTACAACTGCAAAGCAGGTCATGAATAAACAGGAATTGAATCAGAACTAGAGATGGAATTCTGCCCAGGCAACTCTGGATACCTGCATCTCCAGGTTATCTATCCAATTCCCCTCCAAGTCAATGGGAAAACACTGGGCATCCCTATTTGGCCTATTTTAGCCATCTCAATTAGGTATACAATGAAAGAAGCACCTGTCCAGTGAGAGGATTACTGAGTGAGCACTTCAGGAGTAGCAGCCATTCAACATCAAGGTCTGGGTGAGATGACTCCCACCCTGAGCATGTAAATGGTTCATTCACTCTCATTCACAATTTAGAAACTGTGATAAAGAAAAGGGATATTCCTTCCAAAGAAAGCTCTTCCACTGATCCCACCTTTAAAAGGGAGTTTCCTTCCTGCTTAAGCTCAGGATAGCAGTCCCCCAAGGCAGGACAGCAAAAGGGGAATTGAGAAGCAAAGAGATGAAAACCAAATGGGACATTCCCCAATGACAATGGTGGGGAGGACTTTGTAACCTACAGTGAAGCAGCAATGAAGTTTCTCACCTCTGAAAGGAATCCACTTCTTGCAGGAACTTCTCACACATCCCAAATAGGGGCTCCACTCTGTAATGAGGAGAACATTCCTTGCCTTAGTTTTAACCAAAGAAAATTGGCTCTGGGGCACATTTTGGTGTCCTGGAATCCAATTGAAGCTCCTAAGAACTTACAATCTGGAGGCCAGAAGAGTGTTCCCCATGAGAGAAGACAAGTTGTCATCTCCCTCCCCAGATCCATATCCCCTGCCCACAGTCATCTGCATAGGACACTAAGTAAGTTCCCAAGGCCTCTGTTAGAAAACTATTGACTTTCCACCTATAAAACAAGAGGTTAAAAGGCAAATACATAACAGAGCTCTATGGCAACACAGTAAACTGATGGCATCAAACTTAAAACTGAAGGAATTAGGACATTAACCCACTTTGCTCTAATTCCCTCTAATTCTAACCCACCCAAACCCATTCATTTACCTCAGCAGCCAAAATGAGCCACATGAAGCCTCCAAAACTTGCTACAACTCAACAAGTCATACTTAATGAAGCCAACAGTAGTGCATTCTTTAATACATGACTTAAATACATCCCAAATATCAACTCTACAACGTTTTTAACCTATTTTTATGTTCAGAAGGAAGAGAACTCAAGCCCCAAAACACATTTTCCTCATATATTTGTCATCTACCATGGTATCAGGCATTACGAGTATTTATGGTACTTACTTAAATAGTATTTCTATTGTAGATATAAAGGCAAAAGAAAGCTCTGAGTTCTTTTAGCTACTGGTTACTGGCATGTTGTGATGTTTTGTGGGCCCACTTTATCCTTGCTGGGTTTTAACCAAAGCTTAAGGAAACCGAGCTTAGAATTAACACCATTGAGGACCCTTTCTTTCCCCCCATCCTCCTTACCCTCTGGTGGTCCGTGCAGTCACTATCAGCTGTAAGGCCTTTGCCTGCAGCCTCATGTGGTGAATGATGACCACTTGTCTGCTTTCCACCCCGCTGTACATGAACTCCATCTTGTATGTTTCTTCTAAGATCTGTCAAAGGGGCAGCACAAGGGTAAGGAATTACCAGGCTCTGTTAAACTCCTGCACACAGCAGGTTTGTGATGGCACTGAGCTGTGTGGTGTGGTCAACACGAGAGAGGAAGGGATGGGATCCAAAGGGATGTGGACAGGCTGGCTGGAATGGTGGGACTGTGGGAACCTCATGGAGCTCAACAAGATCCTGCCCCTGGGTCAGGGCAATCCCAGCACAAACCCAGGCTGGGCTAGACCGGATGGAGCAGCCTGAGGAGAAGGACTTGGGGTGTTGGGTGAGGAGAAGCTCCCCATGGCCCGGCTTCAGTGAGCGCTTGAGCCCACAACCCCCCGTGTGCTGGGTGCACCCACAGAGGATGAGCATCCCCAGGCCCAGTGGCTTCCACCTCACCTGCTTTGCTGCAGCAGATGCCAACGCGTTCTGCTTCAGGTACAGAGGAGCTGCCACGTTCCACAGCTTCTCCTGCAGGGCCTGCAGAACAAACACCAAGAAATGATGGTAAATACCAGGTTCAGACTGAATATTCCACCACTGTGGTAGATGGGCTCGGGAGCAGGGAAGATGTTCTGTCTCACTGCTGTACACCAACAGGATGCTTAAAAAAGAGCCAAAGACTCATTTTGTGCTTTTAAATATAACACAGGGAAAAAGGCCTGCTGTAAACAGGAGCTGGTTTTTTGCTTCACTTAGAATCACAGAATGGATTGAGTTGGAAAGGACCTTAAGATCATCCAGTTCCAACCCCCCTGCCACAGGCAGGGACACCTCACACTAAACCAGGGCACCCAAGGCTCTGTGCAACCTGGCCTTGAACACTGCCAGGGATGGAGCATTCACAGCTTCCCTGGGCAACCCATTCCAGTGCCTCAGCACCCGCACAGCAAACAATTTCTTCCTTAGATCCAATCTAAACCTCCCCTGTTTCAGTTTGAACCCGTTACCCCTTGTCCTGTCACTGCAGTCCCTAATGAAGAGTCCCTCACCAGCATCCCTAGAGGCCCCCTTCAGACACTGGAAGCTGCTCTCAGGTCTCCACGCAGCCTTCTCTTCCCCAGCCTCAACAGCCCCAATGTTCTCAGCCTGGCTCCATACAGGAGCTGCTCCAGCCCCTGCTCATCCTCGTGGCCTCCTCTGCACTTGTTCCAACAGCTCCATGTCCTTTGGATGTTGAGGACCCCAGAACTGCCCCCAATGCTCCAAGTGAGGTCTCCCGAGAGCAGAGCAGAGCAGAGGGGCAGGATCAGCTCCTTGGCCCTGCTGGGCACGCTCCTTTGGATGCAGCCCAGGATACGGTTGCTTTCTGGGCTGCAAGCGCACTCTGCAGCCGGCTCATGTTCATGTTCTCATCAACCACCACCCCCAAGTCCTTCTCCTTGGGCTGCTCTCAATCTCCTCTCTGCCCAACCTGGAGCTGTGCCTGGGGTTGCTCCGACCCAGGTGTAGGACCTTGCGCTTCTGAAGCTCTAAGCTGGCAGGAGCATTCAAGCTGGTCTCTTGTTCCTCTTTAGGTGTTTGAATGTAACTTACACACGTGTAAAGTGAGAACTAAAGGAAGCAACAAACAGATTTTGAGAAGAGGCTCGATAAAAGCTTTGCTAAGTAAAACCAAGCAGGGGTTTCAGATTATGTGGCTGCCATTTGGCATAGCTCACACTGCCCTCAAACCTTTGGAATACATTTCTAACCCAAAGAAAGCATTTTAGATGTTCTGTATTTATATGTTCTATACATACACAGAGATAGCTATACAATTGTTAAATATCAGGCTGGATATAAGGCAGAAGCTCTTCCCTGGGAGGGTGCTGAGGCACTGGCACAGGATGCCCAGAGAAGCTGTGGCTGCCCCATCCCTGGCAGTGTTCAAGGCCAGGTTGGATGCAGGGGCTTGGAGCAAGCTGCTCCAGTGGAAGGGGTCCCTGCCAATCCAAACCATTCTGTGGCTCTTTAACTGGCAATGTTACTGCATAAATGACGTGCCAGAGGAGGGAATCGGGATGATCAGAACTCCAGGAACCTGCTCTTTCACCATCCATCAGTTTTCAGCACCCCATGGAAGTGCACTGCAGTGATGGGGGCATTTCCAAAGAGCAGCCCAACAAACCCCAGGCGAAGCCAGACCTTGATGAGGAGGAGCTGACACTGAAGATAAGTCGCAGTGAAGTCTGCCATCCCTGCCAGCTCTGACTGCAGCTCTCCAAGCCTCTGAAGATCACTGAAGCATGTGGAAAAGAAAGAAAAAGCCATTAAGACAGCAAGTACATTAACCTAAATGCACTCAGAATGCAGCAACAAGGAGGCTATTTCTGCATCCTGCTTTTATCCTTAGAATAAGCACCAGAAAAAACCCTCACTACAACACAGTTTGCACCTTGGGCCTTGCCTGTCCTTTCTTCCTGGACACCAGCACAGCAGTGGTGTGTCACTGTCAACCCATATTACTGATAGCCCTATGGGAGCCATACAGCACAGTGGTTCCAGCTTGAACTTAAAGCACTCCAGACTTGTATAGCAGCTAATGACCCATCTGTGTTACTCTGCTGGCACATCTCCTCATGTGGGCTGGGATAAAGTGTTTGGAATGTGTCAGGCTCACCCAACCAAGTGAATCTGAAGTATAGCTGCCTTTTAAACCAAGCTGCATCCCAACATAACAGTATCTCTCCAACTTGCTGTTGTGTATTGTGTGGTATAAACATCTCCTGCAAATCAGAAGTAGCTTTTAACCTGATTGCATGAAAAATGGCAGGTAATGGAATGCAAAAGGCTTCAGTTCTCTACCCTTACACATGTTTTAAACTCAAAAGTGTGTATTTGAGACCCATCAACCCATTCTATGATTCTAAGACAACGAAACTCATTTGTTGTCCCAGCCCTGAGAACAGGCTGGATGAGGTGGATTCAACTCTGCATTTCGCTTTGATCCCAAGTGTACTGAAGCTGTCCCTCTCCTTCCACATTTCCAACTACATTATTAAAAAGAACGTGTTTTTCTTCAAATTACTCTTTCCTTTTCTTTGTTTTACATCTATCTTTGCATTTCTCATGCAATTCTGAAGCTTTGGCTCTGTCAAACCAGAAGGCTCCTGCGTGCAGAGACATTCAAAGCAAGCTGTGAGATTATCAGTATAATCTGCAGCTAAAAGAAACCTCTCCTCAGCAGGGAGGGTTTGTGCCTTCCTTCAATGCAACAGCAGCAAAGCCAGCCCAAGCCTTACACACTGACTCCATCCCAGAGGGAAGAGGAGACTCCTGGGTGCTTACTTCCCATGTCCTACTTAATGCATCACAACACACCAGCAAGGATGCCATCTCTCAGCTAACAGCCAGGCAGATATTCCATTTCCCAGTCTTCTGCTGTTCCCAATTCCACTAATTCTATTCCTTACAAATCTCAGTCAGATTTCAACACCCCTGCAAGACAAAAAAGATCCTGTTGTATGGATGGAGAAACTAAAGCACAAGGAGTGATTTGCTCAGAAGGCTGCCTTACAGCTTCAGAGCCTGGGGGATGAGTGTCACTCTTCACTGTGGTCCCAAGTAGACCCCAGCTCCATAACACTAATGATAAAGGAGGAGGGATGTCCCATCACAGAATCCACTGCTGTGAGCTGCTTCCATCCATTTCCAACTGTTGGGGCAGGAAACTCTTGCCCTCTGCAAAATAACCTTTAACACTTTGGTTTTGTCTTGAATCCTCCTTTCTCTTAACCTGGGTTCTCAGTGGTGATCCCAGCAGGAAAAAAGCCAAAGCGATGATTTCCATCAGCTCCAAAGCATCACTGGCCTTTACTGCATGTAAGTTACACATGAGCCATCTCCAACGTGATTCCTACACACTCACAGTCTGTGAGGTTTCCAGCCCTCCATCACGCCTGTAAGACTCAGGATGCTCCGCCAAGAGATAACCTGTTCTAAGCGCTTAGTGCATTAAATGCTTTGAGGTTGTGTTTTAGGTTGTTTCAGCCTCAAAACAGCTGAAGAGAAAATCAGGTAGTGCTCACAGTTCGGTTTTGAGTGAGGAGGAACTGTTTATCCTCCACTGCAGGTGGGTGGGAAAGCAATTGGCAGCTACACGTACAGAACAGGCAGCTGTTTGGGAGGGAATGGCAAAGAAGAAAGCTCTTTGCAATGCCATATTCCAAACAAAGGATATACATTGTTTTTCTACCCCTGAAAATAAAGCTCTTCTCCTCTTTCCAACCAGGGGAACTGCATCAAAAGGAGCCTTTTCAAGTGTTTTGTTTGTCTGAATCAGTCTAGAGGTGAAATGGAAGAGGCAGCATGAAATCCACCTTCTTGAAGCCACACAGCACACTATAATGACATAACAGCAGAGAGCAACACACAGGAACATTGTCTGTTCCAGGAAAATCATTGATCTTCAAACTGATGGAGAATGACAAAGTCCTTTGTAAGTGGTAATGAAGAACCCCACAAAGCACCAGAAGCAGGCCCTCTCCTGCTGAATGAAAGGCCACATAGAGAATGGAAGAGGAAAGGGGACAACGTCTCCCCCTCCCCAAAACCAAAACCCTTTGTTCATGTACATTACACTTACTACAATCCAAATGAAGGACTCCTACAGGGACAGAGGCCTAGGAATGGCACACAAACTGTCACCCATCAATCAGAAAAGCTGAGAGTGTGTTTTACCACAGCAACAGTCCAAGAAGAGCCTTCTTCTTCCTCTTACCATGCACCAAAATGATGTCCCCCCAGAATGCACACTGATTGTTCAGCGAAGGAGAGCCAGACCTGAGACCATCAGTTCTACCTTATACAGACCACGAATGCTGTGTTATCATGATGCTCTGCAGAGGAAGGCTCAGGTTAAGTGCTCAATGGCAAATTACAACCACAACACTCAGAAGTAAAGCAGCTGCCACAGAGAACCTGGCAATCCTGAACAAGTCTGCATGCACAGGTGGGCTTCCAGCCTTACCGGATGGTGAATTCCAGCAGCTCCTGGATGCCCTGTGGGTCGAGGTGCTGAAGGTTGTAAACCCTCTCCAGGCTCTGATGTAAGAACTGCTGGGAAGGATCTTCATGGGGTGTAATGCTGGGAGAGACAGGGGAGGACACCAGCTTCCTGCCTGGCAACTGAACAAGAACACACACATGCAAACAAAGGATAACGAAGGAAAGAAGTCCAACACAAGCAGGAAAGATGGCGATGGGCACAGGTTGTTCCTGGGGGGATTCCAGTTGGACACAAGAGGGACATTTTTCCCATTGAGAACAAGCAGCCATTGGAATAACCTCCCCAGGGAAGTGGTGGCCCCCCTAGCATTAGACACTGTTAAGATGGGGCTGGACAGGGTTCTGGGCATCTAGTCTAGGCCATGCTTTGCCAGGAAGGGTTGGACCAGATGATTCCTGAGGTTCTTTCCAACCTGGGAATCTGTGATTCCATGATTCTATGAGGTAGCAACATTGCAAAACGCTGTCACGTTATTTAACAACTTGCAACTGAGAGCTCCAGGTCATTCCTCAAACCCAAAATCTGAATGAAGGATTCAGAGCCTGCACCTCAGTTAATATTCCCAATGGGTAATCCATTTGAGCTGGAGAGCTTCAGGTTAAACTTCAACAGCCCTTTGAGGGAAACATCTTCCTCATCTGGTAACTCTTGACACTGAGAAGTCAAGGGAAGCCCGAGACCACACAAACTGCCATTAATTTTATGAGCTGCAGTAAGACTTAGAACCAATTCCAGTCCCACCTGTGCTTCCAAGAAGGAAAAACATACTTTAAAGCAGAAGGGAACACAGCTCACTCGTGAGGATGAGCAGGGGCTGGAGCAGCTCCTGTATGGAGCCAGGCTGAGAACATTGGGGCTGTTGAGGCTGGGGAAGAGAAGCTGCGTGGAGACCTCAGAGCAGCTTTCAGTGTCTGAAGGGGGCCTCTAGGGATGCTGGGGAGGGACTCTTCATTAGGGACTGCAGTGACAGGACAAGGGGTAACGGGTTCAGACTGAAACAGGGGAGGTTCAGGTTGGAGATGAGTAAGAAATCTTCCCTGGGATGGTGCTGAGGCACTGGCCCAGGGTGATGGCCCAGAGAAGCTGTGGCTGCCCCATCCCTGGCAGTGCTCAAGGCCAGGTTGGACACAGGGGCTTGGATCAAGCTGCTCCAGTGGAAGGGGTCCCTGCCTGTGGCAGGGGTTGGAGCTGGAGGAGCTTTAAGGTCCCTTCCAACCCAAACCACTCTGGGATTCTATGACAGCCATGGAAGCCACCAGCAACAGTTACAGCAGAGGTTATGAATAAACCAAACCAAAGTGGTTCAACTTACTCTTAAGGGAGGGACGAGATGAGAGAGGCTGTCCCGCAGATAGGCATAATGTCTGAACGTGTGATCGGAGAACAGGGCAGGCATCGTTGGGCAACTTTTAGCAGCATTGAAAATCAGAACCAGAACAGCAATGTCTATTGAAATGCAGTGTTAAAGAAAACAAACCGACAGCAAGAAACCCAAAACCCCAAAGCATTCTATGATGCTATGAAGAGCAGCTCCTTGGGGATGGCAAATTAAAACAACTCAACAACCCTTTTTTTCTGCTTGAGATCTGCTTGGGAATGATCTGCTCATTCTTTACAGCTTGGGAATGCAAAACCCAGAGGCGAGTGTCTGAGTGGATGAAAACCAAGGACAAAGCCCAAACATTACAGGATAGGCCATACTGGCAGAAGGATGTTAGTGCTGAATGTGGGATGGCTCAGAGGCAACGCAAGGGACAGAAGCCAGGAAGTACAAATGCAGAACAGGCTCATCAGGTGGATTTCACTCCTCTTCATCCTCAAAGTTTACTCTGTGCTTACAGGTGTGGTCCCCAAACACCATCTAAAATTGAACATTTACCTTTGGAAATTGAGACCCCCCCCCTGCAGCCCTGCTCCAGCTCTGGGGCAGCAGCACAAGAGGGAATGGAGCTGTTGGAGTGAGGGCAGAGGAGGCCATGGAGCTGCTGCGAGGGCTGGAGCAGCTCTGCTCTGGAGCCAGGCTGAGAGAGCTGGGCTGGGGCAGCCTGGGGGAGAGAAGAGAAGGCTCCTGAAGGGGAGAGCTGAGAGCAGCTCCAGGGCCTAAAGGGGCTGCAGGGAACCTGGAGAGGGGCTTGGGACAAGGGCCTGTAGGGCCAGGCCAAGGGCAATGGCTTGAACCTGCCCAAAGAGGGGGAGACTGAGCTGAGCTCTGAGGCAGAAGCTGTTCCGTGTGAGGGTGCTGAGGCGCTGGCCCAGGGTGCCCAGAGAAGCTGTGGCTGCCCCATCCCTGGCAGTGCTCAAGGCCAGGTTGGACACAAGGGCTTGGAGCAAGCTGCTCCAGTGGAAGGGGTCCCTGCCTATGGAAGGGGTTGGAGCTGGGTGAGCTTTAAGGCCTCTTCCAACCCAAACCATTCTGGGGTTCTGTGATTCTATGAAAACTGCTCCATTTCCTACGATGCCCCAAATCCCATTCCTCTTACACAGACCTAAACCAAACCAAAGAATCAAGCACGGGAAAATTACTCTGGAATAGAAAAACACTTTCACAGTCTGAGAGCCTGAGAAATACAGTGGCCAACTGAAAGCTTCACTCAGTTAACCCAAAGGCACTTGCCTGCACACGGTTGACCCCAATTATAAGATCTCTTATCAGGAGAGTGTGAAAGGATCCCAATGCACATCTTATGATCATCTGAGCACTTGCATGCATGAGGAAGAAGTAGGTTCAGCCCAAGGGACTGAACCCTTATCTCTCTCCTCCTTTAAAACCTTCTGCACCCATGGGCTGCCAAGCACAATGGTTTCTACTTGACAAACCAATGTCTCCTCTTTACCCAAAATCTTCTCCAAATTAGCTATTGAACAAAGCTGATTCAAGTTCCCTGAGTGCTTTCTATCAAAGAAAACCACATTTTCCATTAACAGGTTACATTGGAAAAACACCATCCAGGTCCAACTTGTAGTTTCTGGCTCCCAGGCCTGCCTTCATGTAACACATCTCCATAAAACGTGGTGGCAATTCACCTCCAGAACATTCTCTGCTATAACACTCTTATATTCAGGGCAGGAAGGTGCACTGAGCTAAACGACAGCTTCCCCCCAGCACAATGTTCCTTCAATTCCCACCTCAGGGCAAACTGACTCATAGTATCACTCAACCATCAGCTTGATCTTTCTCTCCACCCAATTCCAGCCCTTTTCACTTCTCACAAGGTATTTGTTTAATCTGCACAGGGTTTGAAGCTGATGGCTTGTGTCTGGTGAGAGAAACAAGGAGGAGATTCACAGAGGGAGAGACTTGTTGCAGTTGAACATGTCTCAGCACGCATCAGAAATAACATCGCCTTCTGCAATGGCGCTGAGGGAAGCAAAGGGAACGAACAATGGGGAAAAAATGCCATTTTGCACTTCCAAGGCATCTCCTATTGTTAAGGATAATGGTATAACAATAACAGTTTGTAATCTAAAGCATGAGAAGAGCTAGTATTAATAGGAGGAGTTCTGATTTTGCATTATGTCAAACAGATGATGAATCTACAGCATGATGGGGACTTGGCCGCTGCTGTACTAAGAGGCGGTGCTGCTCTACACACTGCCCAACAGTGAGGACAGCACAAGGTTTACCTATAAAGAAAGCAGAAAAGGAAACCCACTCTTATTTAAGAGCTAAAGCACCTTCAAAACTAATGCAAACCAGTTTGCACACCAAGGGACTCATCTGCAAAGCCTCACCCTTGACAAATTGCCTGATAAACACACTATTCACCCCAGCATCAAGAAGAGGGGCAATTTTATATCACATTGGGATAGATGAAGATGGTTCCAGACAACGGTTATTCCATCACTTGCTGAGTAATAAGACTTAAGTGGCAAAGGGATTCAGAAATAGCTACAGGATTGTCTGCTACAATTGGAAACCACTTAAATGTGAACATCAGGAATGTATGAATTCAATCTGTTATAAGCTAAATGATCAACTGGCTTCATGAAAAAGATACAGGCTGGGTCATCCATGTCTGGTTCTGGAGTGTCAAAGAATGGATGTGTGCTCAGCAGCTCTGGGACTAAGGGAAGCACCAAAGTGGGATGCCTGCTCCCCAGGAACTTCAAACATCTGGAAACACAGAGATCAAAGTATCTCTTAGTTAGAATGTACATGGCAAATACAACATTGTAAAGCATCATTATGCTGCAGCAGCACTTTCAGCATTAAAATCCTACTGTCCAAGCCTGTCTCTTCACAGCTGGGTATGTGCATTAGTATTTGATTGGATCCAAGAAAACTGAGGGGACAGCTGAAAAAGCAAGCAGTAATAAAATGGTTTATTAAAACTGTCCAGAAGTACTCAATACCTGGAGCTCTACAACCAAAGAAAAGCTTTACACTGACAAAGGACTGCATTTTAGTCATCAGAAATAAAGGAGGAGGGAAAATCCCATCCAAACAAACCCCCAGACTCCAAAACCAATGTCAGAGTACACTGGAAGACAAAGCAGACTAAAGTGAGTGTTTCCAATAACACCCAAGAATTCCATCTCAAACTATCTGTGCTGGAGCATCACTTCCTTTGTTGCTCCCATTAAGCGACCTCAGAGAGAAAACGTCCCTCCAACAGCACAATGCCACAACCCATCCATTTGTCCCATGGGATGTAACCAGCTCCTGGTAGATGTTGCTATTTAATGCAGTGTCAAGTAAGCACAAAACACGAGTTGCATAGAAGAGATGAGGTTTTAAACTGAGGGTTGAATTCATCTTGCCTGGGCTACAACAGGACTATCCATCTGCAATACCTGTTACCTCCTTGGCTTGCTCAGTATTTGCCTAAACCCTTGATTACTAAGAATAGGAAAGGAAGGACACTGAACACACTCACTTCCATATGGATTCTCTGTCGGTGGGATACTTGGTTAGGTTTTTCAGCAGCTCCACCAGTGCCAGATGGATGCCTTCCTTAGTGGAGACGTTGGTGCAACACAACAGTTCATGAAGAGCTTCCCGAATATCCCTTGAAGAATCCTGAAAAACCCAAGCAAATCCCAACCCAGTCACCTCAGAGTGCTGAGCTGTGCCTGCAGACACGTTTCCTTTAGAGACCCCAGTTCCTGCTCCTTGCCTCATTTAGTATTAGAGGCACCTGAAGAACATCGCACGTTTCTAGCTATCACAGCTAAGCCCAGACCCAGCAACTGCTGCAGGGTCTCCTGCTGGTCTCATCCAAGCTGTGCTGCATTTAATGGGCACTGCTTCACTACTGACCTTCTCAACCACAACAAGAATCACTGTTTGGTTTGGGTGATGTTGTACCCTTAGGAATAGGCAGTAATGGAAAAAGAAGGTGCTGGGTAATTCAGCAAAACCCAGGCTGGGAGAGACCGGATGGAGCAGCCTGAGAAGCAGGACTTGGGGTGCTGGGTGAGGAGAAGCTCCCCATGACCCAGCTTCAGTGAGCGCTTGAGCCCAGAACCCCCCCGTGTGCTGGGGGCACCCCCAGAGCGTGAGCAGCAGCTCAGGGAGGGGATCCTGCCCCTCTGCTGGGCTCTGGGAATTGAGACCCCCCCTGCAGCCCTGCTCCAGCTCTGGGGCAGCAGCACAAGAGGGAATGGAGCTGTTGGAGCGAGGGCAGAGGAGGCCATGGAGCTGCTGCGAGGGCTGGGGCAGCTCTGCTCTGGAGCCAGGCTGAGAGAGCTGGGCTGGGGCAGCCTGGGGGAGAGAAGGCTCCTGAAGGGGAGACCTGAGAGCAGCTCCAGGGCCNAGAAGGCTCCAAGGAAGTCTTCAAGCAAGCTGCTCCAGTAGAAGGTGTCCCTGCCCGAGGCAGGGTTAGACCTGGAGAAGCTTTAAGGTCCCTTCCAACCCAAACCATCCTGGGATTCCATGGAAACACACCAAAGACTGTTTCATTGTCTCTGGAGAAGCCTTCTATCATTCAACACATGAAGCTCACTTCCAGCTTTAAACAGGTGAAAGTTCCACAAGCCTTTAACCCAGTCACCAGCTTCCAGAGGGTTTGAGTAAGCACTGAGGACACATCAGTGGCTGTGCAGCTAGGTTAACAGTGATCATCTATAGGATAGAGAACTTGACCTAACTATGGGTTTACAGATGGACAATAAAACAAACAAACCAATCCCCAAACCCCACACTTGTAACTCTGGTCAGGAGCCTTTCTATGATCACACAGATCCCTAAGATGCCAATTCTAAAGTCACACTGTGCCCATCTTCTTTTTCAGGCCAGGGTGATGTTGCACAGAGGAGATTGTTCAAGCTCCAAGTAGTATTTTTAGAAGCCCTGGGACTGAACTCCAGCTCAATGACATCCCTCCTGCCAAAACCCACCTTGCCATTCCCTATCAGTGCATTACACTCCCTTGCTATCAGCATTTGCGCAGCACTGCTGGGTAGGATGTGAAAAGTTGATAGGATGCAAGAACTGGATGGGTTTCAAGGGTGTTTGAAGTTATACTTTGGTAGTATCAACAGCTCATTCATCACTGTCTGACACAGAAGAAAGAGGAGACCTTGCAGAAGCACCAACACACACAAATGATCCAAGGAGGAAAGCTCAGCAGGACCTGTTCCTTATTCTAGCGGTGGTGGGAGGCAGACTATGATCAGAAGAGAAGATGGACTGCAAGGACTACAATTAAATGACTGTGGACATAAAGGACTCCAGGTGAGGGGCACAGAACACTGGAAGGGGAGAACAGAGAGAAGGGAGAAACAAGACTATGAAGGGACAGAGAGGAGCACAACTCAACAGCAACTGAGATCAAGGGCAACAGGGAAAGCAGGATCAAAACCCTGGTCATAAAAGCAAGGAGGAAATGGTAGTTATACAGATGAATTTAAAGCAGTGGGGTGAAAACAGAAGCTACCCCCAGGCCCAACTCTTCCATCTGTACACTGTCAGGAGGAATTTAGGCACTAAAGTTAATGCCATTTTTCCACATCCTTTACTTTGGTGCTGGAAGATGGATTTTGCAGAAGGAAACCACCTTTCAGACAAAGCCATTCAAATGTTAACTCTCACACTGCAGGTATCCCAATACCTGCTAATAATGATGATAATAGAAACCATAACACAGGTGTGATTTATCACAGTCAGCACAGAAGCTTACGACAGACCCCAGTCTAACAGGGACATTATTATACCTTGATGCATAGGTCCCCAGTTGGAACAAACATAAATCACCTACATAAAAATGTGAGGACCCCAAAGCTCATTCAGATCATGTTCCAGGGCCTTTGTTAAAGCCTGGTAAGAGATCAGTTTGCTTCTTCCTGGGACACACCAGGATTGCCTTGGGTGAAGCAAACAGCAGGTGACAAAACCTTGGAGCAGATTCTCCTGGAAGGCATGCTAAGGCACATGAAGAACAACGAGGTGCTGGGTGGCAGCCAGCATGGCTTCACTAAGGGGAAATCATAGAATAGAATCAAAGAATAGTTAAGGCTGGAAAAGACCTTAAGATCATCCAGTTCCAACCCCCCTGCCATTGGCAGTGACACACTAAACCATGACACCCAATGCTTCATCCAACCTGGCCTTGAACACTG